>JASANA010001742.1:0-43202 GCA_030248095.1 Ptycholaimellus sp. GST1_10 | reverse complement strand
AACAGAGGCGACATCGGTTTCACGGTCCACTTCAGTTGCTATGCAGTTCAGCTGGCATTGTTGTTGAATTGATATAGGTCAAAAAAAGGATCGAAAATTGCCAGCAGTCACCTGTCCCTCGAAGCCAAACTCCTCCCATTCGGTATCGATGATCATGTTGGGGAAGTGATAGCTGTCGTCTTGCAGCTTCGCTATCCGCTCCGTTCGCTCCACGTAGGAGACGTTGCAGCCAGTTGCTGCAGCGTGCTGTTTTTCGTATTGAACGGGTTATCAGCTGTCCTCTTTGATTTGATAATTACCCAGTATTTCTCGTACAGCTCCTTTCAATTCCAACTTCTAGGCGAATACCTTATATTCAGTCTCAAGTTCAACTATTACAATCCAAAAGTCTATTGAAACATAAAAATCGCCAAAACTATGCCTTCTCTTCAACCCAACGGCTAGCAGGATCCGGCCCGGCTGGAATCGAAGACTGAGGAAAGAAAAAGACTGACAGACAGCGCCGGCAATGCGAGTGTCAGAGCCGTGTTGGTAGGCAGCAGCTGCGAGGGAGCCCACTGTATCGTTCATCACGGCCACCACACGAACTGGAAGGCTGCAGCGATCCAGAGCCGATTGCAGCAGGGCCACAACGTCCTGCCCGATCACACCGCTGCACTTGTAGCCTTAAATGGCCTCATGCATGTCTCAGGCTATCTGCCAAGCCAGCAGAAATTCTCAGAGCACATCCCATTGCCTGGGAATCTGGGAAAGGCCCTCTAAATGTCAGCAAAGATGCTTTCGCAAAAGTTGCATTGTGATTGAGGATTCCCTTGCTCCACCCCTTTTCCTCTTGGTGGTAAACTTGTGCTAGCTTTTGAGTACAGCTCCAGCTTTAGGCTAAATTGAGGGGTAGCTCGTGAAATGGGTGCGAAGGTTACCTTTGGTCCACCATAGCAGAGTAGCACTGCGCAGGCTGTTCTGGTGACAGGGGAAGCTGAAGACGAAACCGCAGTCCAACAGCTGGCTGCCCAACTCCTCCTGGGCCACAAACTCTGCCACCTTTCCCGCCACGTAGTCGAACAGGCCTTCCCCAGGGCCTACAGAATGACAGTTCTGTCCCTAGAATACATGGAGTGCGGATGCTAGACCTGTCATGACGTCTTGTGGTACCTGAAAAACGGCTGCCTTTTTCGTCATCGGCTGGCCTGGATTCAGTGTACAGGCAATCACCCTGGAAATCATTCCAATTTTGACCCTTTTAAAGCGAAATTTTGTGGGTATAACAGGTCAGTAAAACCCATGGAACCACAATTTTAAGAATTTTTCCCTGCTTGTACTGTTGCTTCTGATCCTTACTGCACTACACACTAGGACTTTTCATTTTTAAACAAGTATATGGCGCAAAGCGCAATAGGTGACCGCGGAGCGCTTAGTTATGTGGTTTCTCCACCATTTTCAAAAGTAAGAACAGATTTGGAGTTGTTATATGACTTGTGAACAAAAAAACTGAAGTGTTGTTACAAAGTATCAGCCGTTCAGATACTACTAATTATTGATGCTATTGTCATGCATGAAAGTTTGGCACTCAAGAGGGCAAGTCTTTGGTTTCTAAACCAATTTTCAAAAGTAAGCACAGATTTGGAATCGTTATATACGACTTGTGAACAAAAAAACTCAAGTGTTCTGTTGAATTATCAGCCGTTAAGCTGCTACTAGTTATTGATGCTATTGTCATGCATGAAAGTTTGTCACTCAAGAGGGCAAGTCTGTGGTTTCTCAACAATTTTCAAAAGTAAGCACAGATTTGGAATCGTTATATACGACTTGTGAACAAAAAAACTCAAGTGTTCTGTCCAATTATTAGCCGTTCAGCTGCTACTAATTATTGATGCTATTGTCATGCATGAAAGTTTGTTACTCAAGAGGGCAAGGGTGTGGTTTCTCAACCATTTTCAAAAGTAAGCACAGATTTGGAATCGTTATATGAACTTGTGAACAAAAAAACTCAAGTGTTCCTGTTCAATTATCAGCCGTTCAGCTGCTACTAATTATTGATGCTATTGTCATGTGTGAAAGTTTGTCACTCAAGAGGGCAAGTCTGTGGTTTCTCAACCATTTTCAAAAGTAAGAAGATTTGGAATCGTTTTATACGACTTGTGAACAAAAAAACTCAAGTTGTCTGTGCAATTCTTAGGATTACAGTGTGCTAGAGCGCAAAAACTGTATATTGCAATGTTTAAACCTTTCTACCCAAAAAAGTAATGTTTCAAATGCTCGGAAATTCTCCGGCTCTACCCCCTCCAGATCTTCCTAAAATTGCATTACCTTTAAGGGAAAAAAAAGTTTATCCAGATCCGTTGAGAATTCGCCCGTTCTCAGCATTTCCAGAAATATATATATATATATACATATATATGAGGACGAAAGTTGAGATAACCTCTATAGAGACCGCGGAGCGGCCCTTCGGGCCGCTCCGCCGTCAAAAAAAAAAAAAAAAAAAAAAAAAAAAAAAAAAAAAAAAAATAAAAAAAAAAAATTTAAAAAAAAAAAAAAAAAAAAAAAATAAGAAAATAAAAAAAAAAAAAAAATAAAAAAAAAACAAAAAAAAAAAAAAAAAATTTTTTTTTTTTTTTTTTTTGTTTTTTTTTTTTTTTTATTCCTTTTTATTTTTTTATTTTTTTTTTTTTTTAATTAAAATATTTTTTTTTTATAATTTTTTTTTTTTTTTATTTTTTTTTTTATTTTTGTTTTTATTATATTTTTTTTTTTTTTTTTTTTTTTTTTTTTTTTTTTTTTTTTTTTTTTTTTATTTTTTTTTTTTTTTTTTTTTTTTTTTTTTTTTTTTTTTTTTTTTTTTTTTTTTTTTTTTTTTTTTTTTTTTTTTTTTTTTTTTTTTTTTTTTTTTAAAAAAAAAAAAAAAAAAAAAAAAAAAAAAAATAATATAAATTAAAAAAAAAAAAAAAAAAAAAAAAAAAAAAAAAGGGTCAAACTCGAATTCAAATTTCATGAAGCAGGCAAGGAAGGAGAAACCCAGCGCAAGGGAGGATCATTTTTTGGCCTCCGTTGTTTGCAGTAGAAAGGCATGTTTTCTCACCTTAACGAGTGCCCAGCTTAGCGGTCAGCCGATTAGTCCAGTTAGGAAGACTTCACTCTGTTACTTCACGTCGAGGATCCCGCTCCCGCTTAGGACGAGCTTTGCTGAGGACGTTGATGACAACAAGTTTGGAGATCGTTCGCAAATGCCGGCCCGGTATAGATCGTTTCGCCGATTTTTCCAAAAGATGTATGATATGATTGTTTTCTCTGGTTCTGATCGCACACTTCATTATTTGATGCTAAAATTATCTAAATCTTAAAGTTTACTGTTCTTCGAAAAATGCCCGACTCGCATGATAAAAATTTGTTCACAAATGCAGCTTAAACATGCATTAATTAACTGATGAATCAAAAGGCCAACTAAATTCGCAGATGGTGCTCAGCGCATTCCGAAGCCGAAGAGCCAGCCAGCAGACAGAGACAAAAGCTGCCTACTGGGACCGGTGACGGAAACGGACAAGGCTGTGGAAGCACTCATCGTTGGTCAGTCGCCGAAGACCTCCTGCTCACAGGTTGCCCTACTGCCATAAATACACGTTGAGCGTTTGTGTTTCCCATGCAAGGATCAGTGCAATATATTTGGTTAAAGTATAATTTCATGGAAAATGCCACTTGTCTCCGGGATTGATCCATTAAATTTCTGATCCATCTAGGATGATTCCTGAGGTTCATCGCAGAGGAGGAGATTCGGTGAAAAGGCGGACAAATAGAGTGGACGCAGGAGCCGACCTGGATCCTGGACCGATCGATGGCACCACCAATTTCGTCATCGGTTCGCCACTACTTCTTAGCCCTCTCTTTTTGCTCTTACTCCTCTGTGAGCCCCAAACTAAGCTAAATGAGGGTCTCTGAGAACTTTAAATGTTACAGTTTGTTATGCAAAAAATTTAGCCCTTTTTTATATTTTTTCAACAAGACACTTTTTTGGCAGAATTCAAGTCAAAATCGGATTGTTGGCTTTTTTCAAAGAAGCGTAACTCTGGTTCATTTCAATAGATTAAAAAATCGACGAACAAGTATATGGCGCAGAGCGCAAATAGGTGACCGCGGAGCTAAACCATAGACAAAACATGAGTTGTAAAACCCAAAAAACATAACCTTTCAGGGAAAAACTTTGCCCGAATCTGTTGAGAATTCGCCTTTTCTCGACATAGTCCTTTTTAAACCTTTCTACCCAAACAAGTAATGTTTCAAATGCTCTGGGACCGGTTCCACCCATCCAAATCTTTTCTAAAATGTTATTACCTTTCAGCAAAAAAAAAGTTTGTCCAAATCTGTTGAGAATTGGGCATTTCACAACATACTCCATTTTTAAACCTTTTCTACCCGAAAAAAAGTAGCTGCTCAAATGCTCCGGGACGGTTCCACCCATCAAAATCTTTCTAAAATTGGATTACCTTTCAGCAAAAAAAAGTTTGTTCAATGCTCAATAATTGGGTATTTTACAACAACACTACCCATTTTTTAAATTTCTACCTAAAAAAGTAATGTTTCAAATGCTCAAATTCCGGGACCACCCCTCCAATATTTGAAAATATTAGCTAGCTTTCAGGGAAAAAAAGTTTGTCCAGATCCGTTGAGAATTGCCTAACCCCAGCATTTCCAGATCGCACATATACACACAGACACATGAATACAAAAGTTAGTAAACCTTATAGACCCCGCCGGAGCGGCCTTCGGCTCCGCGGTCAAAAAATTGGCAAAATTGAAAAAAATTTCATTTAACCAGTATGCAGACTGCCATTATCGGTATTTGTCTGGCGCTGGCAGTGGAGAACAAGGTTTGTTGGGCATCGTCTTCAACCCGGCAAACTACCTCTACACTGACGTAGAGGGCAAGGTGCTTTTAGAAACGGTCCCATACATACCTCCAGCGTCTCTGGTTATCCACAGCCCTTTTCACACAGCCACGGGCAAAAACAAGAACTTGCAAATATTTTGAAATTTGATGCAAAAATGAGATTTCAATGGATTCTGGTATTAAGTTGGTGCTCTCAGTTAATTTTTTTTGTAAATTATATATCATACGATTTTGAAGTTATTTTCTGCGGGTTTTACGCGTAATTTAAATTCGGGTATTTTGTTGATAAAAAGAAGGAAAGATTTTGCAGAGCTGAATGAGAGTGTGGTTCTGCAGTCGCGGGGCATTCATGCCTTCGAGCAAATCGGCGAAAAGACTACGTCAGAGGTGCTACAATGCCAATGCACTGGCACCAATTGCCGCGGTCCTTTCCTCATTCACATTCACTGGATAGAACTATCAATAAATATACTTTAAAGGTATTATGACGAAAGAAAAAGCAAATTTACACGTGATTATGGTAAATGAAAAGGAATTAAAACTGCGCTTCCGGGGGTCAGATTAGAGCGATTGAAACTGCGGTGAGCAAAGCTCAACAAATGAAGCGCAATGCTGTTGACTCTCCGCTTGTCTTATCAGTCAATAGACGGTGGAATGACCAAATTTGACGGTAGTTTACATTTAACTAAATTTTGAGACTCGTTGAAAAAACATACGGCTGACTCCTAGAACCCCCCCCCCCCAAGATATACACCCCCCAAGATATAAACCCCCCAAGATATACACCCCCCCCCCCCAAGATATACACCCCCCCCCCCCCAAAAATTACACCCCCACCCCAAGGCATATATATTGAAAAAATTTTTATTGCCTTAACATACTTCTCTTTACATATCTCGAAGTTTAAACTCAAGGAATTTTTTTCTAAACAACTAAATACCTACTATTTTGAAACATAGTTAGTCTATACCGTGTTCGTCATGCTACTAGTTAGTCTATACCGCTATATAGGGCATAGCCAACACAAAAACTAAAAGGCTCGTCCTTTGACTGTGGCAGTACCTACTAGTTAGTCCTTACCGAGTTGAGCACTTTAAAACATCAATGAACTCGGTATAGACTAACTAGTAGGTACTGCCACAGTCATGACCTCGTCGAGGACGAGCATGCGTCTAAGCTTTTGAGTTGGAATCTTGAAAGGTACTCCTGGTAGGGGACAAGCCCCTACTCCTGGTAGGCATGCGCCCGCCATCCGGTATAGACTAACTATGTTTGTAAAATAAGTAGGTATTTAATCATCTACATGAAAATTCCATGAGTTTAAATTTCGAGATATGTAAAGAGAAGTATGTTAAGGCAATAAAAAAATTTTCAATATATACCCTTTGGGGGGGTGTATATCTTGGGGGGTGTATATCTTGGGGGGGGGGGGTGTAAGTCTTGGGGGGGTGTAAGTCTTGGGGGGGTGTAAGTCTTGGGGGGGGGGGTTCTAGGAGTCAGCCAAACATACTGCCCTATGCCCGAAAAAGTAGGGGCATAAATTGGCCTTAGTTTCTTGAAACAGATTTGGGTTTTGCCAGTAGGATGCTTTTCGAATTTACGACCCACTCATATGAAACTAATTAAAGATGCAGAAGCTTCAGTAGGTCATTTGCGAACATTGCTGAAGAAGTCTTTTCGAAGAGGACAAATTAAATGATCATCTTCCTTTTTTGAATATCTAATGCGCAATATATTTTGCGTTAAGCGTGAAATTCATTATAACTCATTGGTTTTGCAGAAAGAATGATACGCCCAGCATGTAAATGCTGGTCGTTTTCCAAAAGATATTCAGGGCTCTCAGCCGCTCTGGGTAGAGGGCGAGACTGGTTGTACCTGAATACGTTGGGTAATAACCAACGAACTAGACGCGCACTTTGAATTTGTCTCTCTTGCTCAATATCCCCGTCCTGGGTACCTACAGTAAACCTCGCCTCTATTGACTCCGCCCTCTGCATGTACACAAGCAAGTAGAACAGCAGCGCCCCCCTGCATCGCCAACAAATTTTGGGCCAGCGCCAAGAAAGAAGAATGTCGACCACCAGATGTCGCTGTAGGCATATGGGTCAGAATACGTGCATGAGGGGGAGGCGAAATCAATGCCGCTGCGAAGAATAGACGCCTACTTGAGACCTTGAGCTTTGTTCACAGCTGTAAATTGAAAACAAGCGCCTTGTTCGTTGGTTATTACCCAACGTATTCAGGTACAACCAGTCTCGCCCTCTACCCAGAGCGGCTGAGAGCCCTGAATATTCTTTGGAAAACGCCCAGTGCTTTTAGTACTGGGCGTAATCAAATTTACAAACAATTTAAAGTGGTGATTTGCTTAACCGTCATGCTGGAGATTTATTGCTTTTGAATAAATGTGAGACGTTTTCTGTTCCTTGCCCATGATGGAAAAGCAGGCAATAAAATACTTTTGGCTACGGTCACTTCTCTAACTCATTAAGATTTTCTTGTATCATCGTCCTACGAAATTTTCAAAATCAGTGAATTCCTGACAGTATTGCTCTGGATCTATTGGTCTATCCTTCATGAGGATAGTTAATGTGCGTCAGCTTTGGTGCAACACTGTCGCAGAGCTTCTTTGTCGCACCGCACAGAATTCGTCGACCCATCATATTCAGCTCCCCGCCTTAAACAGCTCATTCTGGGCCATGGAAAATATGCAGAGCACCGAAACCAATCTTTTGTTCTAATATACCGAGACTGTGGTGACAGAAGAACGGGAATCAGTTTTGCCTCCTCTGAAATGTTTCTTAAAATGCCAAGGACAATACCTTGTGACGGACTGGGAATTATAGCATCGTAAAAAAACGTAAAATATACCAGAATAGATTTCTCGCATTGCAAGTACCTATGCTAGTGCTCACCAGATGTGAAGCGGGGAAATGATGAAAATTGTAGAAGTAAAAGGAAACCGGTAGGATCCATGATGGCCCCACCAGCCTCCTGTAGAATAAGGCCGGCGGCTGCGATGTCCCAAATGTGCATCCCGTACTCCAGGTACACATCCCCTGCGCCCTCCGCCAGAAAGCACATCGTTATCGCTACGCTGCCCAGGGATCGATTCCTGCCCAGTTGGCTTATTTCAGGCAATTTCAATGCCTTTCTATGACTGTCAATTGCAACTATTGAGTCTGGTAACAAAACTGCTGAACACTCATATTTCCCCGTCTGCTTTTGAACAAATGAAAGAAGAATGAAAATTGAAAAATAAATGCATTCATTGATAGTTCTAATCCAGTGAATGTGAATGAGAAGGAACCCGCGGCCATTGAGTGCCAGTGCATTGGCGTTGTAGACACCTCTGACGTAGTCTTCGCCGAACTGCTCGAAGGCATGAATGCCCCGCGACTGCAGAACCACACTCTCATTCAGCTCTGCAAAATCTTTCCTTCTTTTATCAACAAAATACCCCGATTTTAAAATTACGCGTAAAAAACCCGCAAAATAAACTTCAAAATCGTATGATATATAATTTTCAAAAAAAATTAACTCAACACCAGACTTCAATCCCAAAATTCCATTGAAATCATTTTTGCATCAAATTTGCAAAATAATTTGCAAGCCTTGTTTTGCCGGTGGCTGTGTAAAAGGGCTGTGGATAACCAGAGACGCTGGAGGTATGTATGGGAAAGCCGTTCTTGAAGGCGCCTTGCCCTCTACGTGCAGTGTAGAGGTCCCCAGTTGCCGGGTTGAAGACGATGCCAAAGCGAACCTCCTTCTCCACTGCCAGCGCCAGACAAATACCGATAAATGGCAGTCTGCATACTGGTTAAAATGAAATTTTTTTCAATTTTGCCAATTTTTGACCGCGGAGCGGCCCGAAGGGCCGCTCCGCGGTCTATAGAGGTTACTAAACTTTTGTCCTCATGTGTATATATGTATATGTGCGATCTGGAAATGCTGGGAACGGGCGAATTCTCAACGGATCTGGACAAACTTTTTTTTCCCTGAAAGCTAATAATATTTTAGGAAGATCTGGAGGGGTAGACCCGGAATTTGAGCATTTGAAACATTACTTTTTTGGGTAGAAAGATTTAAAAATGGGGTATGTTGTGAAATACCCAATTCTCAACGGATTTGGACAAACTTTTTTTTTGCTGAAAGGTAATCCAATTTTAGAAAGATTTGGATGGGTGGAACCGGTCCCGGAGCATTTGAAACATTACTTTTTTGGGTAGAAAGGTTTAAAAATGGAGTATGTTGTGAAATGCCCAATTCTCAACGGATTTGGACAAACTTTTTTTTTGCTGAAAGGTAATAACATTTTAGAAAGATTTGGATGGGTGGAACCGGTCCCAGAGCATTTGAAACATTACTTTTTTGGGTAGAAAGGTTTAAAAATGGGGTATGTTGAGAAAAGGCGAATTCTCAACAGATTTGGGCAAACTTTTTCCCTGAAAGGTTATGTTTTTTGGGTTTTACAACTCATGTTTTGTACCGTGTTTAGCTCCGCGGTCACCTATTGCGCTCTGCGCCATATACTTGTTCGTCATTTTTTAATCTATTGAAATGAACCAGAGTTACGCTTCTTTGAAAAAAGCCAACAATCCGATTTTGACTTGAATTCTGCCAAAAAGTGTCTTGTTGAAAAAAAATATAAAAAAGGGCTAAATTTTGGATAACAAACTGTAACATTTAAAGTTCTCAGAGACCCTCATTTAGCTTAGTTTGGGGCTCACAGAGGAGTAAGAGCAAAGAAAGGGCTAAGAAGTAGTGGCGAAACCGATGGACGAAATTGGTGGTGCCATCGATGGGGTCCAGGATCCAGGTCGGCTCCGGCGTCCACTCTATTTGTCCGCCCTTTACCGAAATCTCCTCCTCTGCGATGAACCTCAGAAATCATCCTAAATGGATCAGAAATTTGAATGGATCAATCCCGGAGACAAGTGGCATTGTCCATGAAATTATCTTTGAACCAAATATATTGCACTGATCCTTGCATGGGAAACACAAACGCTCAACGTGTATTTATGGCAGTAGGGCAACCTGTGAGCAGGGAAGGCTTCGGTGAGCTGACCAACGATGAGTGCTTCCACAGCCTTGTCCGTTTCCGTCACCAGGTCCCAGTAGGCAGCTTTTGTCTCTGTCTGCTGGCTGGCTCTCGGCTTGCGGAATGCGCTGAGCACCATCTGCGAATTTAGTTGGCCTTTTGATTCATCAGTTAATTAATGCATGTTTAAGCTGCATTTGTGAACAAATTTTCATCATGGGAGTCGGCATTTTTCGAAGAACAGTAGAATTTTAAGATTTAGATAATTTTAGCATCAAATAATGAAGTGTGCGATAGAACCAAGAAAACAATCATATCATAAGATCTTTTGGAAAAATCGGCGAAACGATCTATAACCGGGCCGGCATTGCGAACGATCTCCAAAGCTTTGTTGTAGTAGACGTCCTCAGCAAAGCTCATCCTAGCAGGGAGCCAAATACCTGGACGTAGAAGTAACAGAGTGAAGTCTTCCTAAGCTGGACTAATCAGCTGACCGCTAAGCTGGGCACTCGGTGAGGTCAAACATGCCTTCTACTGCAAACAGACGGAGGCCAGAAAAGATGATACCTACCCTTGCGCTGGGTTTCTCCTTCCTTTTGCCTGCTTCATGAAATTAAAATTCGAGAATTTGACCCAAAAATTCCCATGGGACGCCGATTGCAGATAGATTGGACAAGCCAACGACGGGGCAGAAATGGGCGAGGAGCTTCTGGCTCAGATGAGGCTGGACAAGGAGCAGCTGCTGGCACTGCAGAGCAGCTATCTGGAGCACTTCCAGCGCGGCCTGGCGGTCGAGGCTGGCGTGGACTCTGATGTTGCGGCCTTTTGCCCCCTTTCATTGGCCCTTACTTCAGCCCTCCGTGCACGAGAGGGGCTTGAAGGTTCGCGGCATTCCCATGCTGCTCTCCTACCTGCCGGAGCTGCCCAACGGCAGTGAGCAGGGCACCTTTCTGGCGCTGGACCTGGGCGGAACCCAGCTTAGGTCACTCTAACTATTTGGCTAGGGGTGATAGGGCTTAACTTCAGCTTTGATGCATGCATTGCCAGCTATTTTAGTAAGATTTTTCCCATTTATTTATTTATTTTTGAATTTTTTTTTCTTTTTCCAACGCTTTTTGACCGCGGAGCGGCCCGAAGGGCCGCTCCGCGGTCTATAGAGGTTACTCAACTTTTGTCCTCATATATATGTATATATATATATATATATATTTCTGGAAATGCTGGGAACGGGTGAATTCTCAACGGAACTGGATAAACTTTTTTTTTCCTGAAAGGTAATGCAATTTTAGGAAGATCTGGAGGGGTAGAGCCGGTTTCCGAGCATTTGAAACATTACTTTTTTGGGTAGAAAGGTTTAAACATTGCAATATACAGTTTTTGCGCTGTAGCACCTGTAATCCTGAGAATTGCACAGACAACTTGAGTTTTTTTGTTCACAAGTCGTATAAAACGATTCCAAATCTGTGCTTACTTTTGAAAATGGTTGAGAAACCACAGACTTGCCCTCTTGAGTGACAAACTTTCACACATGACAATAGCATCAATAATTAGTAGCAGCTGAACGGCTGATAATTGAACAGAACACTTGAGTTTTTTTGTTCACAAGTCGTATATAACGATTCCAAATCTGTGCTTACTTTTGAAAATGGTTGAGAAACCACACCCTTGCCCTCTTGAGTAACAAACTTTCATGCATGACAATAGCATCAATAATTAGTAGCAGCTGAACGGCTGATAATTGGACAGAACACTTGAGTTTTTTTGTTCACAAGTCGTATATAACGATTCCAAATCTGTGCTTACTTTTGAAAATTGTTGAGAAACCACAGACTTGCCCTCTTGAGTGACAAACTTTCATGCATGACAATAGCATCAATAACTAGTAGCAGCTGAACGGCTGATAATTGAACAGAACACTTGAGTTTTTTTGTTCACAAGTCGTATATAACGATTCCAAATCTGTGCTTACTTTTGAAAATGGTTGAGAAACCAAAGACTTGCCCTCTTGAGTGACAAACTTTCATGCATGACAATAGCATCAATAATTAGTAGCATCTGAACGGCTGATAATTGAACAAAACACTTGAGTTTTTTTGTTCACAAGTCATATAACAACTCCAAATCTGTGCTTACTTTTGAAAATGGTGGAGAAACCACATAACTAAGCGCTCCGCGGTCACCTATTGCGCTTTGCGCCATATACTTGTTTGAAAATGAAAAGTCCAGCGTGTAGTGCAGTAAGGATCAGAAGCAACAGTACAAGCAGGGAAAATTTCTTAAAATTGTGGTTCCATGGGTTTTATTGACCTGTTATACCCACAAAATTTCGCTTTAAAAGGGTCAAAATTGGAATGATTTCCAGGGTGATTGCCTGTACACTGAATCCAGGCCAGCCGATGACGAAAAAGGCCGCCGTTTTTCTGGTACCACAAGACGTCATGACAGGTCTAGCATGCGCACTCCATGTATTCTAGGGACAGAACAGTCATACTGTAGGCCCTGGGGAAGACCTATTCGACTACGTGGCTGGAAAGGTGGCAGAGTTTGTGGCCCAGGAGGAGTTGGGCAGCCAGCTGTTGGACTGCGGTTTCGTCTTCAGCTTCCCCTGTCACCAGAACAGCCTGCGCAGTGCTACTCTGCTATGGTGGACCAAAGGTAACCTTCGCACCCATTTCACGAGCTACCCCTCAATTTAGCCTAAAGCTGGAGCTGTACTCAAAAGCTAGCACAAGTTTACCACCAAGAGGAAAAGGGGTGGAGCAAGGGAATCCTCAATCACAATGCAACTTTTGCGAAAGCATCTTTGCTGACATTTAGAGGGCCTTTCCCAGATTCCCAGGCAATGGGATGTGCTCTAGAATTTCTGCTGGCTTGGCAGATAGCCTGAGACATGCATGAGGCCATTTAAGGCTACAAGTGCAGCGGTGTGATCGGGCAGGACGTTGTGGCCCTGCTGCAATCGGCTCTGGATCGCTGCAGCCTTCCAGTTCGTGTGGTGGCCGTGATGAACGATACAGTGGGCTCCCTGGCAGCTGCTGCCTACCAACACGGCTCTGACACTCGCATTGCCGGCGCTGTCTGTCAGTCTTTTTCTTTCCTCAGTCTTCTATTCTAGCCTGGCTGGATCCTGCTGGCCGTTGGGTTGAAGAGAAGGCATAGTTTTGGCGATTTTTATGTTTCAATAGACTTTTGGATTGTAATAGTTGAACTTGAGACTGAATATAAGGTATTCGCCTAGAAGTTGGAATTGAAAGGAGCTGTACGAGAAATACTGGGTAATTATCAAATCAAAGAGGACAGCTGATAACCCGTTCAATACGAAAAACAGCACGCTGCAGCAACTGGCTGCAACGTCTCCTACGTGGAGCGAACGGAGCGGATAGCGAAGCTGCAAGACGACAGCTATCACTTCCCCAACATGATCATCGATACCGAATGGGAGGAGTTTGGCTTCGAGGGACAGGTGACTGCTGATCATTTTCGATCCTTTTTTTGACCTATATCAATTCAACATCAATGCCAGCTGAACTGCATAGCAACTGAAGTGGACCGTGAAACCGATGCCGCCTCTGTTCACCCGGGCGCCAACATGCAGGACAAGTTTATTGCTGGTTTCCATTTTTCTCTAATTGCGCCTTCTAATGAGCAATAAATTAATTCAACCATCAAAAAAAACAATTCAACGGCTCATAAAGGAGGTCGAAAATTGCAGGCCAGTTCCTGGGCGAGCTGTGCCGGCGAACTCTGGTGAAAATTCTGCAAAGTTCGGAGCCTCACCTGGCAAACTTCACTCCTTACTTCGACCAGCCCTGGAGCTTCAACTCCGCCAGCATGGGCAGATGTCTTCGGTAGGGCAGCAGCCGCTTCCTTCCTCTCGCCTAGGATTATTCCAGCCCGAAGTTCCAGTGACGAAGAGGACGGAGAGCTGGCAGAGTGTCAGCGGGTGCTGCTCGAATTTGGTCTGAGGTGGGACAGCAGAGGTCGAGGGTATCAATGAGGCTCATATTGGGGATTGCAGCTCTCCCCTGCCGCCAGCCCTGAGCAAGCTGCTGCAGCGTGTCTGTCGGGTGGTGAGCGAAAGAGCCTGCGACATTCTGGCCACGGCTCTCAGTGCACTCATCAAGCACATCGGCACCCCCACCGGCATCATTGCCATGGGCATGCCCCTTCTAAACGAATTAGAATAGAACAATTTGCTCTTGAGGTCAGCTAGGCAGACAAGATAATGAAGAAGGCTAATTGGAAAGAAGGATATCTGACTGATTGACAGGGGGCTCGGTGTACCGGAACCAGGCGACGTATGGGCAGCGGCTGAAGGGAAAGCTGGAGGAGCTGGCACCGGGACTGGCTGAAGGTTGGCGTCTGGAGCTGGAGGAGGAGGGCAGTGGGGTTGGGGCTGCCCTGGCTGCTGCCGTGGCTCAGCGCCTAAGTCTATGATAGTTTATGCTCTGCCGGTTGAATGTCTGCTTTTACATTGACGGGGTTTTTGGACTGGGTTTGGACTGCTAGCAGAGCGTCGAGGCAGTTTCAGCGGATAAAAAATGTTCGGTTGACAGCAGTGCAATTTTTTATGGGTTTTATGAGTGAGACATGCACCATTATTCGGCTGACATAAATTTTATGCCAACTGGCGATATATTCGCGATTTAGATTCATAAGCATAGCAGCACTGCAGCAAGTTTTTCAAGCCTAAATGAAGGCCTTGACCATTCTTAACGCCTTATCTTTTCGTCATGCATTGTTTGAACAAGATCGCTTGTCCATTCTTAGCAATAGTTCCTGCGTTCTTGCATACATCACAATTTCAACCTTTTTGCAAAGAAATCGATAACATTGGCGAAAGCTTTTCTTTCGGTCAAATATGATACGACTGAGTTGCCCAGTGAACCAGTATCACTGGGGCAAGCCGGGTGCCGTGTCCACTGTTGCTAGCTTGAAAGCTGCCGACGACCCTGGTTTTGTCGTTCACCCCGATGAGCCTTACTCCGAATACTGGATGGGCACCCTCCCCAAAGGTTTCAAACAATTATATTGTGAAAAATTTAAAAATGCAAACTTCAGATGGATCACTTCATTTATTTTTTTCCAATATTTTTTCTTTTAGTGTGATGATGCAGGAATGGCTATGCTGGCTGGTCAAGAAAAGACTCTCGCCAGGTATTTGGCAGAAAATCCCAACAATGCTGGGCCCAAACTTGCTGCAGTTCTAAAAGGTCAATTGAATTGGCGTGGGGGTTTTAGTTTCGGGAGGTCGAGGCCAAATTTAGATAAATTTGCCAGCGCTGAAGGCCTCAGCTTGCCCTTCCTATTCAAAGTCCTCTCCGTCAACCAGGCCCTGTCCATACAAATTCATCCAAACAAGGTTTGCAAATTTTAGTCAATTATGACCCGACTAGCTTTTTTTAAATATCTGAGAAAAATGATGCAGGCGGAGGCAGAAGCATTTCATGCCGAGGACCCAGCTCGATTTGGCGATGCGAACCACAAACCCGAGATGGCTGTGGCCCTCACGCCTTTCCAGCTACTCTGCGGCTTCCGACCCCCGACCCAGATTGTCAGCCTCATTTCGAGTTGTTCCAACCTTGGCATGCTTCTAATCTCCTTGCATTCGCAAATTAGCCTGCATCCTATCAATAATAACAAAATTTACGCGTAAATGCTAATGGAGGAACGTGCTAAATGCTAACCTAAATGCAAAATTTACGCATAAACCTTTCGCCTCAGTAGTCCGAAAAATCGATTTTAATTGCAGAAGTATTCTAACACAAGGACTATTTTCATACCAACCCTAATTTTTCCCTCAAAAATCTGGCAATTCAATCAGGTACACCGGAGCTGGTGGAGCTGGTTGGCGCCGCAAATCTGGCAAATCTGGAGAAAGTTGTCCAGTCCGGCGCCGATTCAGCTTCGGCTGAAGCAAAAGCAGCTTTGAAGGCGCTTCTTTTTACACCCTCTTCCAGACAATTGCTGAAAGGGAGTGCAATGTGCAGGTCTGCTTCGCCACACTCATGCGCCAGGCCAAGCCGCCTGTTCAGCGAAGCTTGACAGCGCTTGTGAACCGACTGGAGGCCAGCAGTAATTTTAAAAATTTTATTGGTTATTGACACAAATACTAAAATGCCAAAAAATATTAAAAAATTTAAGGGTGTCGCGGTGCCTCGGGTGGTGTTTTGGCGCGCGCTGCGCCTTTTTTCGGTGCGCGTGTTTGGTTTGTTTCTGCTTGTATTGGGCTTTGTGTTCGGCTTGGTTGCATGACAATGCCAAGGTCGCGTGTGCCTTTTGGAGGAGCTGTATGGATGGACAGGCCTGAGACTGAGTAGCTGGGTGCAGTGCCAGGGCCTATGCGGTAGCTGCTGCATTTGTGTGGAGCAATTGAAAGCTGCCATGCCTTAGACCAGGAGGTGAGAGCACTGAGGCCAGAGATGAGGGCTTGGGAGGATGATGAGGACATGCGTAGGTCATCCGCATAAGTCAAAAAGTGGAGGCCAGGTATGCGGGAAAGCTGCCAGGTGAGAGGGAGCAGATAGATGTTGAAAAGTACTGGCGATGAGCTCCCGCCCCGCACTATGGAGGAAGTTACGGGGTGGGTGGAGGAGGTGTGTGTGCCGACTCTTGCCCTCATGTTACGCCCACAGATAAACTCTCGCAAAAGCTCCACTGCTATGCCCCCCATTCCTATTGACTGGCAAACATGAAGCAGTTTTTCATGCGGCACCGTGTCGAAGGCCTTAGCTATGTCAATGTTGATTACATCAACAGCTAGCCATCAACATCAACAGTTAGGCCACACTTGTAATATTCCATCTTATGTTGATGTACCTACCTGTTGTGAAATAGTATGTCCTAGAAAGTTTACAATTAAAAAAACATTATGATGAAAAAAGAACTGGAATATGTGAAATGACATTTTTAAAAATGTAAAGTTTTCATATGCTGCTGTTATTGTATATAAAATCTTAGTGCAGACCAATTACGAGCTTGCAATGGTTTGCAAGAGCCATTCGTAATTAAAATAGGCAAGCAATGCTTCCGGTAGAATTGAGAACAGAATTGAATACAGCACAGAAGAGGTAATGGTGGCAATGGTGATGGTGCCAGCCTCCATCAGCAATTCACAGACTAATATTGTCAAGTTCTGACCGTGTTTAAGCTTTATTTCAATTTCAAATTATGCTAGTGTTTCGAAAATAAAGCGCATTGACCTATTTTATTGACGAAGAATGGGAGCTAGTCTGGTTCTACAAGGAGAACACTCCGAATCATGCCTTTAGAATTGGTTGCATGATAGAGTTTCTGCCTTCTTGCACTCCACATCCGAAGGAGGTGAACATTATCATGAGTAATAAGGAGAAGCAGTGATTAGCATTCCATTCCATTTAAAAATGAAATGAAAAAAATGGATCCTGGATTCTGGTTTTGCATTTAGGTGGGCATTTCCATTTCCATTTAGGAAATGCATGGAAATGGATGAAATTTCGGAGGGTAAATTCCATTTCCATTTTCCAAGTATTCCATTTCCATGTGCTACTCCATGCAATTGTCCCGATTTTCTGAGCAAAAATGCAGTGGCACTTCACCAACACAAGACAGCCTCATCTACCACGTCACCTCCCTGCTCCACGTCTACAGCACCCACACCTTCACTCCAGTGGAAAAAAGTTCACCCGTCCTTTCATTCATCACAGGGCTGTAGATTAGTGTCACTGTGAGTTGCAGAGATGACTGGCCTGGCTTGGTGGACTCAGAAAGGAGTAGGAGGCTTGGACGCAGGCCTCTTCGACAAGTCCTCCATCCTGCGCAACCTCGCCCTCTCCATCCTCTCCTTGCCCAGCTCCAGTTGTGATGCTGAACGCCTATTCTCTCGCATGGGGCTGCTTCTAAATGGCCTCCGCAATCGTCTCAATGCTAAGTCTATCCAGAGCGAGGTCATGTTTGCGGGGAATCAGTGGCTTTTCGATAGTAGCAACTAGCTTTCAGATGTCTCACAGTCTCATGTTGCTTCAACTATGTTGCCGCACTTTTTGCTGTTTCAATATTGCTGACAAAAGGACAAGTCCAAAAAAAATCACGAAAAGGAATAGCTTTTCAATTCATTTCACTATCATTTCATTTCAGCCAGCACCTGGAAAATCACCTGGAAATGCAATGCCAAAACTGAGATTTGCCCTACCTGAAATGGGAATGAAATGAATCGAAATTATTCCAGGTGCTTTTCACTGAAGAGAAGGACGGATACAAGTGTTACTTCATTTACTGCCACCAAACTAAAATGAATTTAAAATACGAATGATATTTTCCAGTTGATTTAAAAAATGAATGATTTTTTTAAATTTAAGTCAAATATAACATCAGAAGATTAAAAATGAATTTGATCAATTGACAGCTGACATTGAATTATGCTCACTAAAATGTATCCATTAACAACCATAGGTCTTGTATTTGGTAATGTGCCAAATCCATGCATGGATCAAGCCAACAAATTGCATTAACAAAATCTTGACAAGCTTGTCATGATGTTCCCCATAGTTTGTTCCGCAGTCATTGTTATTATTACATCTGTTGTGGTGATGTATGTGATAAGTGCTTAAATAAGGGAACTTAGAGCCATTAAAGAAGCTGTTTTCAAAGTTATTGAGTCTATTCTTTTGTGATTCCTTCCAAACCAATTGGCTGAAAAGCTGGAAATAATTTTGAAGATATTGGAGAGATAGATGAAGCACATCATGCTTTCGCCAGGGAAACTAACAATCTAAATACCAAACAATTAACACCTATATGGTGCAAAACGCAATAGGTGACCGCGGAGCTAAACACACCACAGAACATTACCGTTCAGGGGAGAAAAGTTTGTCCAAATCTGTTGAGAATTCGCCCTTTCTCAGCATACCCCATTGTCCAAACTGTCAACCCGAAAAACTTGTTTTAATTCCAATACCGGTTCCACCCATTTAGATGTTCCTAAAATGTTATAAGCTTCGGAGAAACATGCAGAGATCTGGGTACGAGGCTGAAGGAACACGAGGCAGGCTGGCGCAGAGGAGACACCAAATCCGCGCTGGGTTCCCTCAGCAACTGCCAGTCCGGGTTCATGGAGTGTAAAGTCCTGACCACAACACCCACCCTCGTCTACGCCTCCTAATCGAGAGCGCCATGATCTGTTTGGGATGACTGAAGGGTGTGATGATCCAGTCAACCCAGGATGATATCCACCACAACCAGAGAGCTGAGCTGGATAAACGCAGGCTGCGCATGCTTAACCCCACTCGCCAGATAAACCCTTCCATCCCCCAGCTTTAGTTTATTTTCCCCGTACCAGACCACCCTCCCTAATCAGTGATGTAATTGCATTCTCTTCCTGGAGCCTGTCTACCTTGCTGGCCTGACGAAGGTCCCAAAACGAATGCCCAAAAGCTTGCCAAAAACGCCCCCCTTGGCCCAAATGCTGAATTAAAGCAAAATGCACATCCCACACACCACCGAAATGCTCCTTTTTACAAATTATGGACATAAATTCTTCAAATCAAAGTTTCTTTGGCTTTGAATGATTGAAGGCGCAAACAACATTAAGTTTTTATTAAAAAAGGAAAAACGTTCATTCAAATTATTAAAATATAGTGTAAATATATTAAACCATTATTTGCAAATTCCAAATTTCTAAGATCATATTGGCATTTTATTTAATGTTTTTGGTCATCATTTGATGCGTGTACATTAGTAGTCCCAAAACCAACATTTGATGTAGATCGGGCAACTAGCATCAAGTTATTTTCGGCCATTAAAGTTTTCCAGTTTTCTTCCCAGTCAAAAAGAAATGAGCGTTGATCTTGAATTTTATTACTGTCACCATGCGTTTTAACACTATCAAGCAGTCCATTCAGAATTTTCTTAATATGAGCAAAAGGAGGTTCAGATTCAAATTTTAACTTGTCAAGAATAGCTCCATATGGTATAAGTCCAGGTAAATATTCACACAATTTGACTAATCCAATGGATTTCTTGCAGTTTCCTACTTCTTCCTTTTCTTTCAATCTGCGCCAAGGGAGTGTACCTCGAGCCATTTCAAGTGTCATGTAAAAATGTGAATATAAGTCATCTTTGCGACCCATGTCCAAGTTGTCATGTGCAGCTGGAGATGCGTATTTGACTGTTCCGCGGAAACCATTTGGATGCTGGGGCTGTTTGATTTTTCCATTTTCATCACAAAATCGTCTTGTCATTCCAAAATCAATAATGAACAAAATTGATCTTCTTTTTGATAAAGGGTGTCCCATTACAAAGTTTCCAGGCTTGACATCACGGTGAACATATCCAGTGTCATGCATTGTCTGAAGTGCTTCAAGGCTTTGAATAGCGAGTTCAAAAGCAGTTCTATACGAAAATTTGGCACGATTTCCTGGTGACTCTCGTCTAAGATCACTTAGGTTCTTTCCCAAAACTTCCATGACGATGTAGTTTATCTGTTGTGTGCCACCATTACCAAAATATTTAGGAATGTGCGGTTTATTGAAAAGTTTAATAAGAATAGTTGCTTCATTTGTGAGGACTTCCTTATTTCCTTTTGATTCAACTTTGATTGCTACTTCACGATGTCTATTTTGGTCAATAGCTTTATACACCTGTCCAAACCCTCCGCTTCCTAGCTTATTTTGCACGATCCATCTATTGTCAAGCACTTGAGTAGGTTTCAGCAGATCATAATTTTCCTTTACCATTTCTGATTTCTGATGACAAACTACTCATAAATATTTCAATGATATGAGATTATTAGTGCCGCAAAGTAAATATTTATTCAATTTATTGAGTGATATTTTGATGGAACATTTAAATGATTCAAAGGACAATTATAAGTCATGAAAATCAATATGTCATCTGTTTCAGCAATCCATTCAATTTCCATTGCAAACGAAATTTTTTTAGGGGTTTTGAATAATGATATTTTATAATGCAAAATGCCACAAAACCTTGGAGCTAAACATGCCACAAAACAAGAGTTTTACACCCAACAAAACATTACCTTTCGGGAAATAATAAGTTGTCCGAATCAGTTGAGAATTTGCCGTTTCCCAGCATACACCAATTATCAATAAGTCAACCCAAAAAATAGTATATAACCTTTCAGGAAAAAGTATTAACCTGTAATATAGCGCATTTGATGAGATTTTGAGTGGATCCTCTTCAGCACTGTTGACAAGGTCCCATTTCTTTGTCTGGCGTTTGTTTGCACAGCACATGCATAAATTTGATAAACCTCATTTGCAGCCCTACATTTTCTTCTTTTTTGTCTCCCTGTGCATTTCTCCCATTTATGTTCGCCATCGTCCATTATCATGTCGAGCGGTCAAATACAAGACAAACTTTAATAAGAACAAGTGCTTTATCGTATGACCAGCCAATAGATTTTGTACCATTCTTTGAATAAGAGTGTCTGTATAATAAAACCCTATTTTGTATAGTCAATCTTTTCGTTATGTTCCCAGCTGTCTGATGGTAGAACAAATATTTTGTTGTATTGTCATAAAGTTGAGTAGAAGAGTTGGATGCCTTAATAATGTTTTAAATCTGCGATCAATCTTCTGCAATCTGTAGTTGTCATTTTAATAATAAATAATTTTTTAATAAGATTTTTTTTTCATATTCTATAAATTCATCTTTGCACAATCGTGTGTCCCATTCATTCAAGTATGCTTGACACTGATCGTTATGTAATACCGGTGGGGGGGGGGGGGGGGGGGGGGGGGGTAGGAAGTCTTCGTAGTAAAATGTTCCATTTATTACTGGCCAGTTGGGTCAAAATTGATGAAAATTGGCCAGATGTTGGCTCTTACACTCTAGTTTATTGTGCTAAATTCGCGTTACAAAATATTAATCTGTGCTTAAATGGCAAACGATTAACTGAAAGTACCCAAATGTCAGGTTTGCAATTTAAAATGTTTTCAAAAAAATTGTAACAGTTTTTTACATTTGGCTTTTTCACTGCAGAAAATACACGCAAATTGGCCAGCATCTAGCCACTACAATAATTTAAGTTGTACCAAATTAATTTTGCTAAAACTAAATCATTTCAACTAGTATTTCTAATTTTCTTCGTGACATTAGATTATGTGATGCAGCTTGAAAACTCCTGGCAAGCTGGCCCTGCAAAGTTCATTAGCCACTGTGAGGTGCGAGGAAGTGCCGAGGTCGAGCGTCTCGGGCAACCTGGTGACCGAGGAGCATGTGGGGAACTATGGCAACAGCAGCTGCATCACCGCCATGATTCAGCCCTAGTGGATGTTTGGTCTACGATTGTGTTGTCTGCGGTGATCGCTGCTGCCTTCCTCCTATCATCAGATCAGTCCACTTTCCATCCAGTAAATGCCTAGCGCTCGGAAGAGCTGCCCACTCCACAGAAGCAACACCACGCGTCTCTCACAGTGGTTTTCAAGCTAAGTTCAGGCCACAACTCACACCCGGGTTGTAGCATCTTCTAGTAGCTAGCCGAAAAGTGGCAGCTATAGTTGAATCGGAGAGTGCGAGCCTCTGATTTTTAGTGCTACAAGTGACTTGTGCCGTCTGAATGGAATTGAACCAGTAGGACTCCTGCTGCAAAATAAGATTGCTCGCAAGTCGGAATCTAGCAGCGAGAGCGAAGGTGAGTTGAAGACACCACCTTCGACTCTCACAGCCCAGAGTTCTCAAGAGTTGCCATCAGCTCCAAGAGTTGCCATCAGCATGGACGCCAATCAATTTAATCAGTTCATGCAGCGGCTGGGCCAACTCCAGCCAGGTCAGGCGACGCCAAAGCCACCTGGCAGCACTTCTTTGGCCGGAGTTCCCGCATTTTCTGGGGAGGGCGAGATGATGGCAGAGGATTGGATAAAGTGGGTGGAAGAGATCTTTCGAGGCTGACAGTGGCCGGAAGCCCAGTGGCCCACCATTGTTGGCCAGCTCCTCAAAAAATGGGCGCTGGAAGTCGTCAGAGCCTTGCCTGCAGATCAGAGGAATTGGATTGGCATAAAAAATTGCCTGAAACTTCATTTTGGTCGGGTTGAGCCAGGTTTTGTCTCGGCGCCGTTCAATGGCTGTGTCCAGGGCTCAGATCAGATCAACATCTATTTCCACCGACTTACAGAGGAAATAAAAAGGTCCTTTCCTCCCGCTGATGCCGATTTCACTCCTGGTCTGATGGCCAAGCTCAAAAAGAGCTACTTCCTTGCGGGTCTGCAGCCGGAAATTCGGCTGATGATTTCATCACATGGGGAGCCACCAGCAACTCTAGAGGAGTGCCTGAGGGTAGCGAGACTGAGTGAGGCTCATTTAGGGCAGGGCTCAGGGGCGGAAGCCGCCAGTTTGTCTGCTTTGTTTTACAAGCCTGCCTGCCACGAACTTGCGGCCCTAGATCGGAAGGGTTCCAGTAGCAAGGGCAATCCTAGCTCATCAAAGGTTCCAGAGGGCGAGTGCCCCTGATGCTTGAAGGAAGGCCATAATCTAACAAATTGTTGGATGCTGAACCGCTTCATGCGGAAGGTAGAGCTAAAAGGCTCACCTGCTGCATTCTTTGGACAAATGCTCGACGATTATATCGATCGAGCGCGGAAGAGGAAGCAGGGCTTTTCAAATCCCGCCTCTTCTCAGCCTCAGAGACAAACTCCAATGCGAGGGTCTGGGGGGATGAGGGGAGGGGGGAGATGATTCAGGTCAGGAGGGCAAGGCCAAAGGGGGGCGGCAACAGTCCGCCAGGCTGGTGCTCTCAGCTTTACGGAGGAAGAATTGATGGAGCAGGTGCATGAACTTGAGGGCTTTGAAATCTTAGCAGAGGCCGACAATGATGCCTATGAGTATGAGGAGAGCCAAGAGTTACTGGAGGAAGGGGAGGAGGGGGGCGAGGATTACGTCTCGCTTGAATAACTAGGCCTAGGACTTGGACAGCTAATGTGTTTGCATAGAAAGTGGTGTTGGGAGCGAAATCCCGGCCTACACTAGACAAGTGCTAGTGCATTGCTGTGTTGTGAATGTTGGACTCAAAAAACTAAAAAATTTCATTAGAAATAATTGAAATTAAAAAATTATAAAAACATCGTTAAAATTAGATAAAATTTCGTAAAAAAGTTCTTAAAATTAAAGAAATTTAAATAATAATAATTAAAATAAAAATTATTTAAAAATTACTTAAAAAATTGCGAAATTTATTGAAAAATATAAATTGAAATTGAAAAATATATAATTTTTGACATTTAGAAAATTTAACTTATAACAATAAATTCTATTAAAATTACTAAGTTATAAGAAAAATTTCTTAAAAATGAAGAGATACTGTGTCATATGTATACAAATATTAGATTCAGCAATGATGCATCCATATGTATCCATATGAACTCATTGAAGAACTAACCACAATTTTGGTTCTAAATTAAACAAATGTCCATATTGCAGCAAGATTCCGTTGTAGATTTATATCAAATTATTTATTGAATAAAGACATCCCATTTTATGTGACCTTACTTTATGCACAATCTCCACTCATTTTTCTCAAATTTGAACCAATTAGAAATTTTCAATATCTAAAAAATTTACTTCTTTGTTACTTTGCTTTTTTGAAAAATTTTACTTACATGGCCTTGCCGACACTAATACAAATTGCTCAGTATTTTTAAAAAAATTATAGCTATATTTCTTGTTGATGTTTCAGCTTTTAAATCACAATTCTTTTAACTCAAATAGCGCCATTATAATTAAAAAAAATCTTAACGTTATATAAGATCTTAAAGTATTTGATGATCCTGACATTATAGAAAATTTTAATACTACAAACAATTGACATTAAGGAAAATCATGAATATTAAGTTAATCATCAAATACAGACTTGTGGATCCAATCTGAACAACTGACCAAAATGCAGAAGGGATCCATATGAAATAATTGAAGAACTTTCCATAATTGTGGATCTTAATTTAACAAATGCCCAGATTGCAGAAGAGATCCATATGAACTTATTGAACAACTAACCACAATTGTGGTTCTAAATTAAACAAATGTCCATATTGCAGCGAGATTCCATTGTAGATTTATATCAAATTATTTATTAAATAAAGACATCCCATTTGATGTCACCTTACTTTATGCACAATCTCCACTGCTTTTTCTCAAATTTGAACCAATCAGAAATTTTCAATATCTAAATAATTTACTTCTTTGTTACTTTGCTTTTTTGAAAAATTTTACTTTGATGGCCTTGCAGACACTAATACAAATTGATCAGTATTTTTTAAAAAATTCTAGCTATACTTCTTTTTGATGTTTCAGCTTTTAAATCACAATTCATTTAACTCAAATAGCGCCATTATAATTAAAAAAATCTTAACGTTATATAAAATCTTAAAGTATTTGATGATTCTGACATTATAGAAAATGTTAAAACTAGAAAAGCTTGACATTAAGTAAAATCATGAATATTAAGTTAATCGTCAAATACAGACTTGCGGATCCAATATGAGCACCTGACCAAATTGCAGAAGGGATCCATATGAAATAATTGAAGAACTTTCCATAATTGTGGATCTTAATTAAAAAAATGTCCATATTGCAGCAAGATTCCATTGTAGATTTATATCAAATTATTTATTAATTAAAGACATCCCATCGTATGTCACGTTACTTTATGCACAATCTCCACTGCTTTATCTCAAATTTGAACCAATCAGAAATTTTCAATATCTAAATAATTTACTTGCAACCCTAAGCAGCACCTCTACCGCGCCCCACTGGAAGGAGAATCGTGGGAGCAGTTCCAGGCGTGGCACAAGCAGCACTGCCGCCCCACCTACTGGAAGCCCGCCTACTGCACTGCAGAGGCCCTGCAGTGGGCCGCCCCGTTCCTGAACATGCGGCGAGCCGCCTCTCCAGCATCTCGGCCGAGTTCATCAAGCCCGCCGCCGATGGCTCCTTCCCCTGCAACAAGGTCCATCAGGACTCCAACCGCATCACCTCCTTCCTCGGCGTCATGGACAACTCCAGCGTCCCCAAGATGAACCTCGGACTTCTCACCTTGCTGATCATGGAGTGCATGCTGCACACACAGGGATGGATACACTCGTACGTGCTGCGCATGCTGGAGATCATGACCCCGCATGAGGTCGTCATCCACCTCTTGAGGCCTTTGCCGCCAAGCTCTGGCACAATTCCCGCACCCTGGAAGGTCTCCTGGACGATCGCATGGCCATCCTTCACACCACCAACGTCTACACGCAGCTGCGCCTTGGCTACGAGCTGGCGGATGCAGGCAAGATCTGGGAGTTCTTCGCCGGCCAGCACATCGACACAGAGAGCAACCCCATGGTGACAGAGTTCCCCAAATACGGCCCTGCCCGCAAGTTCGACGTCCCTGACCTGGCAAGAGAGCCCTGGAACCTCCACAGTGAAGATCAGCCCGTCGCCTGCCTACTCATTGGTCACTTCAAGCACACCGTCGAGCAGACTTCACTGGCAGACAGTTCCCTACTCAGCTGCCAACCATTCGACTGGCAAGGAATCTGCCAGTTGCCGAAATCCTTCTGCCAGCCCAATGCCATTGAGTCCGTCCTCATGCGCAATCGCTTCATGCCCAACGGCGAGATCATCACCAATCGGGGCTCCTCGCAGCTGCACTGGGGAGGAGAAGATGCAACGCTGCCTCCGGTCTTCCAAAGCTCTGTGAACAAGCCAGTGGCCAACGTCCTGCCATCACGAGCTCAGGAACAGCATGAGCCTTTCAAGTAACCACCTATATGCCTTTGCAATTCACTGGCTCATAATTGGTGCAATTTTATGCCTGGACGTGATCTGCAAGAGCTTCCTGGAAGACCGGACCCCTCTCCCCGTCACCTATACTAGACGAGGCACGGGAAGCCAAGGCGCCAGCTGACAGCGCGGTAAGCGCGTGGCCCCTACCACTCAGTTCGATTATAGCCTAGGTAAATGCCTAGGACAGAAATTATGGCTTATTTTATTATCCCTACAAATTGCTTCAGCCAAACAACTTTCTGCAGATAATTCGTTGATTGAAAGTTATAAAGTAACAAAGCTAGACAGAGTCCCTAGAGGTGTCTCAGAAGTATTACTCTGAGGAGAGGGCAATCATGGACAATTGTTCGCTTTTCCCTCTACTCATAATTGTCCAGCAATACCTTCAGCTATTCAAAATGTGTCGACAACTAAATGTTGGGCGGTGAACTCTTTCGTTTGCACCAAAACGTATTTCTCGGGAGTAAAGCTGTAGTTGATTTTGGAGAAGAAGCAATTAATATTTCGGTCTTGGATTGCGAAAAATGCACATGAATAAAACTTTTCGAGACTTAAAATTGTCTTCTTTAGGACCTCAACTTTTTGCAACGCATATCCCTTTGCAGAGAAAATATTCCTATTGGACTTTCTACGATTTTTGCAATAATCTTACAAACGCTTTTTTGCAGGTGGGAAGCGTGGCTATTTCCGCTAAGCGCCACCTTCATTCATCCCTCGCAGACCTGTCCCACTGCGATGTGGATGAAAATTCCTGCCTTGCCGGCAACAAGGCCATTGTGATCTGGCGATTTTCCTTTGGAGGGCATGCCGTGTGCCATTGGAAAAAAGTCGGGTCTTATGAAGACAAAATCAGCGACCAAAGATACATAGTAATCAAGGAATTACAAGCAGCTTTCAAAATTATGCATCTAAAACGCTTTTCTGAAGATAAAAGTTCGCATTCATGCCTACCATCAACGGCGTTTTTAGGGCAGAGCAAAACATCAGTAGTTTTCATTGAAGGATTTCTGCTGTTCATTAATTTCGCTCAAAAAGCAAATAATTTCGACTCAAAAGTGCTGCTAGAAAAGATCCAAAATGACACAGACCCAATAAATGCTAAGCTGAATTATCTCAGTTTTCAATTGTTCCTGCAACAAGTAGAATTTTTTAGATCACTTTGGATGCAAATTTGCTGGTCAAATCAGATGTTGCTAGGCTTGCTAACCCAATTAGCGGCACTAGATCCAACTCTCGCAGTTCGAGCATATTTCGGTAGACCAGATCTTATTGCAAGAGCTAACGGGGATACTTTCCTAATTTATCAATGTCACCATGTGGACAATGTAAAAATTTACTGGAACGGTTAATTTAAGGGAAAATTCTATGATAAAACACCAGTCACGTATAAAGATGAACTTTGGTGGATTATGCCAAATTCAAGAGAGCTCACAAAGTTAGCCGCAGAAAAACCTTGTTTGCACTCACACAACACTGTTTACCGCTCGTCCCTAAACAGCAACAATGATTGGGACTACCTTTCTCCAGCTGGGAGAGTCGATGTCAGAAAATTAGACATTGAAACATTGCTAACAGTACCTTTTAGTCCTATCAAATTTGACAAACCGGCTTTGTTTCATGACGAAATTAACGCTCAAGTAGGGAGCATTGTTCTAATCGTTTCCGCACTTCATCAACAACAAATTCTTCAACATCAAGTCAACATCTTGAAAAGGGCAAGTTTGGGATTCCGATTCATTCGAAAAATTATTTTCATCAACAGGAAGAAAGCTAACAGGCTTTGTAAGTTCCACAATGAACGGAATAGCAACAGGCTTTCATACCTGGGCTCAGACTTCGGGCCAATTCTTCACAACTATTTTGAAAGGACCGATTCAAGTTTTATGTAACTTAGCCATATCAATCGCAGTTGCAATAGAATATATATATGATTGGTATTGCATGTTGTGGACAGAGCTGCTGTAAAGACTGCTCTCACGTAGTGCATGTTGTGGGCAGAGCTGCTGCAAAGACTGCTCTCACGTAGTGCATGTTGTGGACAGAGCTGATGCAAAGACTGCTCTCACGTAGTGCATGTTGTGGGCAGAGCTGCTGCAAAGACTGCTCTCACGTACTCCTTGTTGTTGGCAGAGCTGCTGCAAAGACTGTTCTCACGTAGTGCATGTTGTTGGCAGAGCATCTGCAAAGACTGCTCTCACGTAGTGCATGTTGTGGGCAAAGCTGCAGCAAAGACTGTTTTCACGTAGTGCATGTTGTGGGCAGAGCTGCTGCAAAGACTGCTCTCACGTACTCCTTGTTGTTGGCAGAGCTGCTGCAAAGACTGTTCTCACGTAGTGCATGTTGTTGTCCACAATTGTGGTTAGTTCTTCAGTTAGCCACAATATGGTAGGTCGCACAAATTGGGCCCACAATTGTGGTTAGTTCTTCAGTTAGCCACAATGTATAGGTCATGCAAATTGGATCCACAATTGTGGTTAGTTCTTTAGTTAGCCACAATATGGTAGCTCGTGCAAATTGGGTTCACAATTGTCGTTAGTTCTTCAGTTAGCCACAATGTGGGAGGTCATGCAAATTGGATCCACAATTGTGGTTAGTTCTTAATTTAGCCACAATGTGGTAGGTCGTGCATTTTGATCTACAATTGTGGTTAGTTTTTAAGTTAGCCACAATATAGTAGGTCGTGCAAATTGGATCCACAATTGTGGTTAGTTCTTCAGTTAGCCACAATGTGGTAGGTCGTGCAAATTGGATCCACAATTGTGGTTAGTTCTAAAGTTAGCCACAATGTGGCAGGTCATGCAAATTAGATCCACAATTGTTGTTAGTTCTTCAGTTAGCCACAATGTGGTAGGTCGTGCAAATTTGATCCACAATTGTGTTTAGTTCTTCAGTTAGTCGCACTGTAGTAGGTCGTGCAGATTGGATCTACAATCATGGTTAGTTCTTCAGTTAGCAACAATATGGTAGGTCGTGCAAATTGGATCCACAATTGTGGTTAGTTCTTCAGTTAGCCACAATGTGGGTGTTCGTACAAATTGCATCCACAATTGTGGTTGGTTCTTCAGTTAGCCACAATGTGGTTTATCGTGCAAATTGGATCCACAATTGTGGTTAGTTATTCAGTTAGCCACAATGTGGTAGGTCAAGCCGATTGGATCTACAGTTGTGGTTATTTCTTCAGTTAGTCAAAATGTGGCAGGTCGTGCAAATTGGATCAACAATTGTGGTTAGTTCTTCAGTTAGCCACAATGCGGTAGGTCGTGCAAATTTGATCCATAATTGTGGTTAGATATTCAGTTAGCCACAATGTGGTAGGTCAAGCAGATTGGATCTACAATTGTGGTTATTTCTTCAGTTAGTCACAATGTATAGGTCATGCAAATTGTGTCTACAATTGTGGTTAGTTCATCAGTTAGCCACAATGCGGTAGGTCGTGCAAACTGGATTCACAATTGTGGTTAGTTCTTCAGTTAGCCACAATGTGGTTGGTCATGCAAATCGGATCCACAATTGTGGTTAGTTCTTCAGTTAATCAGTTGCTGATCCTACCTGCGACGTTTTCCTTTTTATCTCTTCCCATCCCCTTTCTCTCTAAATTATTACATAATTACTATTATTGCAAATGCATTATTCATTTGAAAAAATAAATTTAGAAATCAAAAAGCCAAATCTGATGGGTATGTCAAGCAAGAAACAGGATCAAGACAATGCAACAACAGAGTGTGTAGAAGTTTTGGCAAGCTCAGTGGAAAGGGAAGTTTTGGCATCGTTATGATGAGCACGAAATGATGAGCAAATTGCAATAAAGAAGGTTCTTCAGGATAAAAATCATGAAAACCGAGAACTAGATATATTGTGCGATCTAAGACACCCAAATATTGTTGCACTCAAGTACTACTTTCATTCAGAAGAAGAAAAAGGACATGATCTCTTTCTAAATCTTATTTTTGATTATATGCCTGAAACAATTTATCGTGTTATCAGAACATTCAAAAAACAAAATCAAATTATACCCATGTTCAATATACGACTTTATATGTATCAGCTAATGAGAGCACTAAACTACATACACAAAAGCTACATTTGCCATAGAGATGTGAAGCCTCAGAATTTGCTTGTAAACATTAGCACTGGAAACCTTAAACTGTGCGACTTTGGGTCTGCAAAGCGAATTTTAAAGGGAGGGGATACTATTGCTTATATTTGCAGCCGTTATTATCGAGCACCAGAACTAATATTTGGAGCCACAGATTATACATTTTCTGTCGATGTCTGGTCTGCAGGTACAGTAATAGGAGAATTACTTCTTGGTCAGCCACTTTACGCTGGTCGCAATGCAGTAGACCAACTTGTCGAAATTATCAAAATTCTTGGGACACCTACAAAGGAACAGTTGGGAGAAATGAATCCAAATTACAATGAAGTTACAATACCACTCATCAAGCCATACCCCCTAAAAAAGTGTTTCGGCCAAATACCCCAGCTGATGCTATTACAATGCTTTCACATATATTTGTTTATGAGCCATCAAAACGTTTAAATGCTTTAGAAGTATGTGCTCAGCCCTTTTATGACCCGCTAAGGAAGAATGGGATCGTGTTACTCAATAAAAGGCCTCTGCCACCATTGTTTAATTTTGCACAAAATGAACTTAAAGGTGAATCTAAAAATCTATTGGAAAAACTACGGCATTATGATTAGATGTTTGATGTTATTTTTGTTTTGTTGTGATTGTTTGAAAGCAATTTTTTTATTTATATGATTGAAAACATTTACTTTGTATTCTTTATAAAAACCTAAATTAATGATTTCATACAAATTATTGACCCATTCTTAAACTTAGCAATGGAAATTAAAGGTTAAAATGCTATGCGGTAACAATAGCAAGATGTAATCGGCTATCACCAATAGGTGCGCAGCTAAGAGGGCATTCTAAAATAAACTAAATACTGAACTTGTGAATCGTGTAGAAACGTGTAGAAATGTTGGAAAATTGTAATATTTGGTTTTTGGGCTGTAGCATCTTTCTTCTTGATAATTGCGCGGAAGATTGGTTTTTTAATATGCTAGGCGAAAAGTAGCACCCGTGCCCGGAGGCCAGAGGCGCTCTGACGACCTGCCCGAAGTGGCAGGCGGCCAAGGCCCGCTTAAGCAGTTACCCCATTTTTCTTTTGTCATTCCGCAAATATATATATTGCATGAAGCTACGTCTGGGTGTTCTGCCTGGGTCTGCCTGGGTCTGTTATTTGCGCTCGTGTTTGGGTGTTTTGAACGAGCACAAATAACACAGCCTTCACAATATTTCTTTACTTCTTCCTCAATGCCGAGCCAAGTGCAATTCAAAGGAATCATGAAAAAGTTATAAAAACGCGGGTTTCATGTTTTCTGGACAAACTGGTAGCCACAAATCGTCATGCAACCTCGAAAAGCATGTTTTCTAAAGTACCAGTTGTTGAAACTTGAAAAGTTTGAGAACTATTTAATTTTCGAAAACGATGTTGCAAATTTTAATCGTCTTGGTGAAATTGTTTTCAATTTTCATTACTCAATTTTTGACCAACCTGAACATTTCCTGGGCTGTATTGAAGGATTTACTTTTGGAAAATTATTTCTTACACTAATGAACTATGTGTATTTCTTAGAATTATTTACACTTTTTAGTGACGGCCTAAGAAATAAATGGAATGTAAATGTATGTTATGTAATTATTTCTACAATAAGAATGTTACCTCTGGGTATTGATGGCTGGCAATGTACATGCATCACTACGTGAGAGCAGTCTTTGCAGCTGCTCTGCCCACAACATGCACTACGTGAAGAATCGTTTGCTGGAAATAAGAAGGAAGCCCCGTATATTTATAATCACCCAGACAATCTGGAATTACCAAATGAAGCTTTTGCTAATGAACCTGAACCACTATTTAGTGAATAAATGTTGAAAATGTCTTTTTCTTAACATAATTATGCATGTCACACATATTGTCCTTTTTATTTTTATATAATACACCAGAACATAAAATTGTTATTTTTACTTGGAGAAAGGGGAAAAATGGGTTTGGGAAGGAATGGGCAATTGTTTGTTTTCTCGTTTTTTAATGTATTAAAATGTTTTTTTTAAGGTTAGGAAAAATAAATTTTACTAATGATCAATCATTTAGTGAACTTGTTAACCAAACTGGGGTTGGATGTTTGGTTGGATAGTATCGATTTCTCAAAAAATATATAGTGCAAAGCACAAAAGTTTACCGCCGAGCCCTTCCACCTTAACATGGAGCAGCTGTGTTAATCAAAATGGTAGGTTTGTGGTTTCTTTACCAATTTCAAAAGTAAGCACATAATTTGAACCGGCATATATGACTTGTGTAGATAAGTTTGTTTATGCTTGTGTGTTCAAATATCTGATGTACCAAATTTTCCTTGTACCAAGTTTTCCCTGTACCAAGTTGTCCACTGTGCCAAATTATCCTTGTACCAATTTTTCGCTGTACCAAGTTTTCCCTGTACCAAGTTTTCCACTTGTGGTGGCTGGTTGTGGGCAGAGCAGCTGCAAAGACTGCTTCACGTAGTTCATGTTGTGGGCAGAGCATCTGCAAATACTGCTCTCACGTAGTTCATGTTGTGGGCAGGGCAGCTGCAAAGACTGCTTCACGTAGTGCATGTTGTGGGCAGAGCATCTGCAAAGACTGCTCTCACGTAGTGCATGTTGTGGGCAGAGCATCTTTTCGAAAAATTGCATTTTTACTTTTATTTATTATTTATTAAATCGCATTAAGTGCCTCATAAACCAAATCTAGACCTATAATATGTTACTGTTGACCTATACCTGACCTATGATCTAGACAAATTACTGTTGTTTGATAATCATTGATATTTCTTAATGTGGTGGACAAGGCCACGCATCTCTTGGCAACAGCCAAGAATACCTTGTTAGATGGACAAATACCACCGAACTAAGCCTGTAAACTTGTTCGCTACAAATGATTTTTTGAATTAACTCCAAATAAATCGCAAATGTGTTACATCTTGTCTAGATCTAAGCCCCTAATGCATGAGCCCCTAATGCTGTATCATTATATTCTTGTATATATTTCCGAGCAACATCAACACACCTATATTTTGTTGTATGGCTCAATGCTGTTTTGAAATGGCTCAAGATGAATTCTGTGATAAATGTTGCAGCAAGTAGGACATTCATGGCATCTAGATTTTCTGAAAACACAAAGCTGCCGAAAAGATAAGTAATGTTAATTTTTATATACATAGAAATGTAATGAATAGAAACTACAATACTGATCAACAATTACATGTTTTGGGCATATTATAAGTCCTGATTAAAAAGCAGTAAATGTCTGTGATACCACTTTAGTTTTCGCTGTCTTTCTTTTGGCTTGTCCTCCCATTATAAACATCCAAGGTGCCATTTCTACTGTGCTGGCAAGCAAATCAAGCCAACGCAACAGCAACATTATGGACATAGCTGGAGCAGGTGACTAACGTGTTGTCCTTAAAGGGGTTTCCCACTAAAGGGTTTCCATATCAAGTGCTTCTAAATTCAAAAATCCACCTTTCTGCCCAGTATCTGCCTGCAAACTGATATTGTTCTGCAAGCAATGACAATTTATCTTTTTTAGTTTTCGCAGAGCCATTTTTAATGCCCTTGTCATCTAGTATGATATCAGCAATGCAGGCGCGGTCTTTATTAACATAAACTTTCCACTGCTTGACAGCACCATTAAGCAGCCTTTCGTCAATTCCACTCTTGCAAAAGAAAATGTGTTGTTTTTAAATCACAAAATCTTTAAAAACATCATATCCTCATAATGTGGTGGAATATCATCGTAGTGTTACTTCACTAGGCATGTTGAGTTTGAGGGTCTTGGATACGGATAATGATAAGCAGTGCTCAGTTTTGCAGTATTTGATTGATTATGTCATCAAAATATTGTGCTTATGAAATCCCAAGATCGTTGTTGTAATTTACCACCATTAGCTTTAAAATACAGGGCGCTGTCATGCCATGCTGTCATGTTTTCCCCTAACACTTGTGCCAAAAAATACCATTGAAATGCTGAAGCAATATCCAAGAACACGTAATTCTTAGATTTTTGAAGCTCCCTCTCAGGTGCATTGCTTCTGGTTTAGGTCCTGTTAAGGTGCAAATGAGCTTGGGAAAGGACTGAATACGTGCAATATTTAGAGGAAAGGTAAATTTTCAATAAGGTCAACATTAGATAATTTATATGACATTTCGTTATTTATAAAACAAATAAAAATATAAATTGTTAGCACAAAGGTTATCAAACTAAAAAATAAAAATGTGGGGATTGTACAAATACAAATAAGGGTTAAAAATTGCAATGATAATAACTTTCATTAGTGGGAGTGTTCTGCTGTCATCTTAGCTGTTCCTTTCTTATGTTTTTGTTTATCATCTATAATAAGCACATTTTCATTCGGGCCTGTTTCCAAGTATACAATTTTGTTTCCTGTTTGTAGCAAGTGAGCTTTAGTGCCAGCCTTGTTCTGAAATGTTTTAATAGTGCCTCCAGTTTTTAGGGTGCGCTCTTGAATGCTAGGCTTTGATTCCAATTGGATTTCACACTCTGAGGAACTACGTACTGGTGGGGCATATTCATATTCAATCACATTTGCCTCTTTGCTTTGACTGCGCAATTTGATATGGCCTTGTTGATTAATCAATTGATTTTCACTTAACTGAATATCACAAAGACTTGCATCTCTTGGTGGGAATCGTTGAAGATCATCAGTGATTAATCCTTCATGTCGAAGGTCAATTTCATCTCTAGGAATTGGTTTCATAGGAAATATAGCATCCAGAGATTCCACATTTTGTAGTCCACCTTCTTTGTTAGTTGTCAGCCTATTCCAACGTTCAAGTGCTTCAATGCCACGAGGTCCAGGCCAAACGTCACTCATTGTGAAAAAGTTAGTTTTAATGAATTTGAATTGATTTCTGATCTTAGGGGTGTAATCTATTTATATTCTCATTAACAAAGAACTTACAACAATATCTTGAGTAAATCTCAAAAAGGAAAAGCATGTGATGACGTTTATTTCTTAAAAAAACATAAGCTGATGTAAAGACGAGAGACATTAAAGGGCGACCAGGCTGATTATTTCTTCATGAGGAGCTGAAGCGGGGGAAGGGCGGCCTCTGCTGAGACGGCGATGGAGTTTGAGTCTCTCAGTGAGCCTGTGATGAGCCTGGCTGCAGTGTGTTGCTGTCTCTCCAGGAGGTCCAATTGAAAGGTGCCATGAACGGTGCCTGGGCTGGTGAAGCATAGAGGGCGACAGAGCATATGAATCTTTTGTACATACATTTTGCATCTCAGCATAAAACTGAGTTTCCCGAAAAAGTACCAGAATACCCACTTGTTTATGTCACAAGTGCATGGTTCTACATCACTATCCCCAGCCCAGGATTCCACAGTATTCCTAGGATGCTCAGGACAGATTCCCCAGGAGGAAGATCCGTCAACAATGGCAGAAGTCTCAACTGTCTCTACAACTACGGACGTTTTTCACCTACTCCACAATCGAAGGCACCATCTCTACATTCTCAGTCGCCATCTCCTAGATCAACCCTACCATGCTGCATCTCATGAATAAATGACTCACTCGCTTAACTTGCTATCTCATCCACATCTCTCACCTATAATGCACAGCAACAATCATCCTATACAATCTCACTCAGTCTACAAGTTCTACAACAAATGCGCCATCAGCGCCAATCATCACAACAACTTCGGTCACTTCCATCACTGCCATCTCCCGGCCAGCAAGAAACCGAAAAAACCGTCACTAGCATCAGAACAGAATGTGCGTCCATCGTCGCAGAAAGAATCGTAGCATCCATCTCTGTCTCCGCGCTGACCAGGTGATGGATCCACTTCCACCAGCGCCATCACCGCGATGGATCCACCTCGATCGGCGCCATCTCCTCGCAGTCGCCGCTGCCGAAGCCACCTCCATTGTCTCCGCCTCCGCTGCCTCTTGTTTGACTTGAGACTCCACCCCCACCGGGGCCTCCACTGCCCGCGGGGCCTCTTCGTTCCTCTCTTGCTCCGTCTTCTTCGCTTCTGTCCCTGGCGGTGCCCTGTCACAGGACCACCCTTCAAACGGCTACTGTAGGAAGGCCGGGCCCTTCAGGAAGGCCTCTCCCCCGACCAGCTCCTCCTGCATCCGCGGCCTCGTTGTCCAGTCCGCCGGGTTCAGTTTCGTGCCGATGAAGCGGTAGTCATCCATCACCTGGAGCGCCTTGATCTCTTCCACCCTCCTGTTCTCGTAGGCCAGCGGCGCCACTCCTGCTTGCAGCCAGCCCAGCACCGCCGCCGAGTCCACATAGTGGGTGATGGAGGTGAAGGCACAGATGCCCTCGAAGGCCTTCCTCAGCGTCTCCGCCGCCCTTGTCGCCGCCACCGCCACCCAGAGCTCCAGTCAAGGTGTGGTGACCTTGACGCTCTTCTTGGCAATCGGGGCCAGTCTTGCCTTGGACATGATCAGGTTCACGCCCGTCCGCGGCCCCGCCGTGTAGGCCACGAACCCGTATGCTGCCTCCGAGGCGTCGCTAAACAGTGCCAGTCTCGTCTCCGTCTCATCCAGTGCTCTCCTCTGCTGGCCCAACGTCTGCAGGCCCTCGAGCTCCTTCCGTAGCTTGACCCAGCAGCCGGCCAGCTCCACCGGGACCAGCTGTCGCCAGCTGTTGCACTTCCCGTGTATGTCCTGAGTCAGGATTTGCCCCGCCAATGTCACCGGGGTCACCACCCCAAACGGATCAAAGAGCCTCGCCACCCCGCTGGACAGCTGCCTCGCGCTAGGCCTGTCCGGGATGTCCTCGTACTGGGCTGCGGGCAGGTGTAGCTCGTCCGCCTCCGTGTCCCAGTCAATGCCCAGGGCGCTGACCACGGAGCCCTCCAGCTTGGCGTCGGCTGGCAGCTCCTCCATGAGCTCCATGCAGTTGCTCCCGAACTTCCGTAGCACGAACTGAGCCCCCGCGAACATCCTTCGCAGCCCCTTTGTCACTCGGATGCCCTCCGCCGGTGACTGGAACCCCCAGATGACGTTGTCTGCGTAGGTCCTCCCCGGCACCAGCTGCAGCTCCTCCGCCGTGAGGCCGTAGTGCTCGTCGGAGGCCAGGACGTCGTTGATGAGCTTCCGGATGCAGGCCTGTAGCAGCCACGGCGACGCTGTGCAGCCCATGATGACCTTGGTGTACTTGAAGATCTGGTAGTTGTCGGTGTCCACTGGCCGGCTCTTGTCCTTGGGCAGGATGACACGCAGCGCGTCCTGGTGATCCGGCGTCACCTTCATCGCGTAGAACGCCACCTTGATGTCCGCCGTGAAGGCGAACTTGTGGGACCTCATGAGCAGCTGGACCGAGAAGAGACAGCTCAGGAGGTTGGGCCCTGGGGAGATCAAATCGTTTAAGCTCCACGGCGGTCGCCCCGCCTTGCTGCTGGCATCGACCACCGGCCGCACCTTCTTCGATGCTGGCGCCCTTCGAGCCGTCCCAGCTCCGGCGCCCCCGTCACCGGCACAATGATGCCTTGCCGCTCTTGGTCTTCAAACTCCGCGTAGTAGGCCGTCCGCTCCTCCCGCATGAGCTTCGCGTGCGTCTTCTGGGCCCTGTCAAACGCCTGCCGGAAGTTGGATGCCAGCGTCGCCGCCTCCTCCTTGAATGGCAACGGCACCACGAATGCTCCATCCGGATCTCGGCACACCCGCTCCAGTAGCTTCTCCGTCTCCTCATCGTTCACCGTCCTCCTCACGTGCGCTTCCTTCTCGAAGCCCACCATCTTGAGGTCCGCCTGCCGTTCCAGGGCCTCCTGGATCGTGGCTGGCCGTGCGTGTGCGAACGCCGTCGTCTCTGTGGCCCGCCTATCCGTGATCCTTCGTTTGGCGCCTTGCAGCGTGCCCTCCAACAGGCACCCGAAGCCCGTCTCATAGGCCATGAACTTGTCGGTGATGTGGGTCTTCTTGCTGATGATGGAGTGGTACCGGTCCAGGCCCACCAGGATGTCCACTGAGTAGGACTCCGACTCTCTCTGCGGCCAGTTGGCGAAGCCCAGCTCCAGTCTGCCCAGCCGCTCTTGGATGGCCCTGCTGAGCTTGAAGCCGCCCGTCCCGAACTCCGCGCACACCGTCTCCGTCACGTATGCCTTGCAGGGAGTCCGTCCGCCCATCTGGTCCACCAGGTCCAGGTATGCGATCCTGGCCTTGATCTCCGTCTTCGCCCCGCTCCCCGCGTAGGCCACCTCGACCGTCTCCATTGCCCCCACCCGCAGTCCCAGCTCCCGGGCCTTATCCTTCCTGAGCCAGGTCAGGGTGCTGCAGCTGTCCAGCAGCGCTCTCAGGGAGCCCTGCGCCGCCTTGCTGGGCCTTGCCACCGCTGGACTGAACGTGGCCATGATGGAGGTTTCGTTGGAGCTTGCTGCTGTGCATGCCGTCACCCCCTTGGATTCCCCGTCCTTCTTCTTCTCTCCTCGCTCTCGCTCACCGCCTGGGGCTCCACTCTGGCGGGGGCCTCCGCCACCTCTTGTTTGACTTGAGGCTCCACCCCCGCCCAAGCCTCCGCCACTCTGGGAAGCTCTCTCCGTCCTCCGCACGCTCAGCTCCAGTTGCGACCCATGCATCATGGTGTGGTGGGTGCCTTCGCACAGGTTGCAGGGCTTGGAGATGCCGCAGTCTTTGCTCCGATGGCCCAGCTGCAGGCAACGGAAGCACCGCTTGTCCCTTGCGATCGCCTCCTTCCTCTTGTCAGGCTCGGTCACCTTACGGCAGTCTCTCAAAGCATACCATCCTTCGCAGAAGAGGCAGCCTCTTTTCCAGTCCGTCTGCTTCCATTCTCCACCTCCACCCTTCTCCTGCTGGTCCGTCCGCTGGCTTCTGTCAGAGCCTCCCTCTGGCCGCTCCTGCCGTCGGCCCGCCATTGCTCCGGCCAGTAGCACCGGTGCCGCTAGTGCCTCGCCCATCGCCAACTGATGCTGCAAGAGGTTGATCTCCATTCGCAGCTCCTCTATGAGGCCCTGAACCCCCGGCACTGGGGTCTGCCCCGCCCGTATCCGCTGCTGCTGCACCAGCCGTCCCAGCTCCGCTGGAACCTTCACAAAGATGCTGAAGGCATAGGCGTCTATCGCTGTCTCCAAAATCCCCACCATCTTGAGCCAGTCGGTGATGTTGGTGAGGGCATCCGTGAGGCTCTCCAGACAGTACATGTCGTTCTCCTGCGCCGGCTCCACCGCCGCCAGCTTCCGGAACAGCTCCGCTTGGATCAGGTCCGTCCGCCGGTAGTTTTGGTCCAGCGTCGCCACGGCCATTGCGAAGTTGCCGCGGACGTTCGGGTCCAGCTGTTTGATCTTGTCTTTGGCCGCTCCTTCCAGGCCATGAAGGAGATGGTATAACTTGTCCCTCTCGGGCATCTTGGCTTTCTCCAGCAGGTTCTCTATCCAGTTCCTGAAGCGCGGGTAGGCGCTGACGTCGTCTCTGCTGAAAGTCTCTGCGGGTGTGCTTGATTTTCGGAAGGGACCAGCTGGGTCTCTCTCTCCCGGCGTCCTCCTCTCGCCCCCGGCTCGGGCTCCTTCGTCTTCCGCTCTCGATTCTCTCCAGCAGGCCTGCCATGGCCCGCATGAGCTCCGCTGGGGCTCCTCCCGGATCGCCTCCTCTGCTCTGGTGCCAGTGGTAGGACGGGCTCCTAGGGTGTCTCGTCGGGCTCCTTGGCCGTCTGGCCCTTGCCCGACCCCAGTCGTCACTGAAGTGCTCCCAGTCTCGTCCTCTTCCTTGCCTGTGGCACCCGCAACCTTCGTCCTCATCGTCGCTGCTACCGCCTCCACCGCCACTGCCACTGCTGGCGGCTCCACCTTGGCCACGGCCTCCGCCACCCCCTGTTTGTCTTGGGGCTCCTCCATGGCCAAAGCCTTTGCTGCCGCCACCATCGTGGTGGTCTCCTCCGGCCCTGGGGGCTCCACCGCGGTGCTCACCAGGGCCTCCACTGCCCCATTCGGCCCTGCCATCTGGGGTTCCACCCTGGCTCACACAGCGGCCTCCTCCCGCTGCCCATCGTTCGGTCTTGCAGTCGCCAGCGACAGTTGGCCTCTATCGTCTGGTTGATGAGCTCCTCACCCGTCGTTTGGTGCCGGCCGGCGAAGTCCATTGCGAAGTCCCGTTCCGTTCTCTTCTCTTCTTCTCCCTTTCTCTTCTCGTCCTCCTGGCGCCGCCATAGCTCCTCGGCCTGCTTCCGCTGGCACTCCTCAGCCTGCTTCTGCTGGCACTCCTCGGCCTCTTGGCGGGCCTTCTCCTCATGCTCCTCTGCCTCCTGCTGCAGGCGCTTGTCCTCTCATCGGCGCCTGTCGTCGTCTGCCCAGTGGTGGGAGCTGGCTTGGCTGGTCCATCGGGTCTCTTGCCCACTCCAGCCGTCACTCGCTATCCCGCCTAGGCTGAGCAGGTCCAGCAGGTCCTCGACGTCTGCCGGCTGCCAACGTCGCTGCCGTCCTCGTCCTCGTGGCTGCCGGCCCTTGAACTTTTCTTCCAGCTCCCCCTGGATGGGGAACTTTGTTTCTGATCTGACACCCTGCCTTTGCGGCGGGGCTTTGTGCTGGTCCGCTGTGCACTCCTCCGGCTGTCGGCGCTGCTGCTCAACCGGCTGGCCACCCCCACGACGCTCCGGCCATCGATTCCTCCCAGTCCACAGTACTTGTAGGCCGGTGTGGGGGTCGTCCGTGCTGCGGGGTCAACCTTGCCGCGGATTTTGGGCAAAGTCCGACCTCGCCGCGACCTCATTAAAATCGATGCCATTCCTCACACAGATTTAGAACGAGGAGAAAATTTTGGATTTTTTGATGTAGTTACTTTATTTTTTTTGTCAACAAAATCGTGCGTAATCACATCGTTTTTGATTTTGGAGGGGTCGACCTCGCCGCGCGGCGCGGACGACCTGGGTTGACCTCGCCGCGAGTGATTTTTCTTGCTGCCAACTAAAATCCTGACGTAATTAAATGGATCGATTTTGTGACATGAAGACTGTTCTAGATGAGAAATTTCTTCTGCATACGATGGTGTATTCAGTTTTTTAAAGTTGTCAACAAAATTTTTAGAAATTCAGGTTAAAAAAGTCACGATGCAGCCGATTTGGGGTTGACCTCGCCGCGCGGCGCGGTCGACCTCGCCACGCAGCGCAGTCAACCCCTGGGGTCGACCACGCCGCGCGGCAAGGTGGAGCCCAAATTTCTGGGGTCGAGCATGCCACGCGGTGCACTTGAGCACTGGTCTGTGCCGTGGAGTTGCAAGGAAGCGCTTTTTTGATCTATGGCATTCATAGCTATCTGAAAACATGGTTGGATAAAGAATTTAAAAACATTTAAGAAAAAATTTATCAAGGAGGTGAAATTCTTAAAAAAAAATTTTTTTTTGCCATTTTGTCAAAATTCAAATGGCGTGAACAAGCGCTTGTTTGCGCCGCGTGGCATGCACAAAAACTCGATCGCGCCGCGGAGTTACAAGGAATCAATTTTTTAATCTACTGCAATTTATGCATTTCTAAAAACACAGTTTGATAAAGAATAAAAAAGGATTTAAGAAAATATATACAAGAAAGATGAAAAGTATTAAAAAACTTTTTTTTTCTATTTCGAAAAGATCTCAACAAGGTCTGGTGGTACCTCTCAAGGTCACGGCGTGTGCAAGACCATGACTTTAGCAGTATGTGAATCCACTGCTGAGGCTTGCCCATGGCTATAGCGTTCTGGCCGTCTGCTGGTGACGCTTGGCCATGGCTTTAGCAGTCTGGGTGTGTACTGGTGAGCATTACCCATGGCTTTAGCGGTCTGGCGTCTACTGGGGAAGTTAAAACAAAGTCAAATACAATTCGGTTACAAGCAACCAGTCAGAGGCGCAAGCCTAATCTACCCAAGTGGGTGAGGTTTCACTTACACCCCTAAACAGGCTTGCGTGCAGCCCAAAGTAGGTGTTTATCCCTGGGACGACTAGTCAAAAGACTAAAATGCTGAAAGCGGACTCCTGTACAGCGTCTATGGGATGAGCATTTCCCATGGCTTTAGCGGTCTGGGCGTCTACTTGTGAGACTATCCTATGGCTAAAGCAGTCATTGTAGCGAATTATCTTTCTCCTATCTCCCTCTCCTCGCCATGGGCCACAGTTCGTGGCATGATCCTGCATGCGATCATGCGGTGGTGTTGTAAATGAATGTTTTTTGATATGCTGCGATCTAGGGACTTCTAACGGCACACAAGTATTGAGAATGGAGGAGATGGGTGGAGGCTTGAAGAGTGAGTGAAACATCAATTGATTCAGTAGGGTGCCAAACTGGATGTTTGAGGTGAAGGAAGACGATGCATAGGTGGTGGAGGGTAGTGGAAAGACGGAGAGCTGGACCTGACGCCATACTATGCAGGTAGAATGGATAATAGCGGGGAGAACACGGGGGTTGGGGGGGGGGGGGAACATTGGTATGAGAAGGCAGGTCGTCCAGCAGGCGGAGAAAGGGTTGGGATG
>JASANA010001740.1:0-30422 GCA_030248095.1 Ptycholaimellus sp. GST1_10 | reverse complement strand
TACCGCCAGCCAATGCCAGATGCTTTTACAGGCCTGATTCAGGTCTACCCAATCCTCCCATGGAGGGTGGATGCCAGATGCTTTTACAGGCCTATTTGAGGCTCTCCCAATCCTCCCATGTAAGGAGTGGCATGCTCAGAGCTCCAGCAGGCCTATTTTAGGTCTCCCAACTCTCCCATGTAGGGGCGGTGGATGCCAGGATGCTTTTACAGGCCCCACTCCAGGTTCTCCAATCTTTCCATGTAGGGCGGTGGATGCCAGGATGCTTTTACAGGCCTTTTTGTTCCCATCCTCCCATGTAGGGCGGTGGGATGCCAATGACTTTTACAGGCCTTTTCAGGCTCTCCCAATCCTCCCATGTAGGGCGGTGGATGCCAGATGCTTTTACAGGCCTTTTAGGTCTCCCCATCCTCCATGAGGTGGTGGATACCAGAATGCTTCCTCAGGCCCACCAGGCTCTCCAATCCTCCCAGTGAGGTGGTGGGATGCCAGGGTCTTCTCACAGGCCTGATCTAGGCTCTCCCAATTCCTCCCATGTAGGGCGGTGGATGCCAGAATGCTTCCCAGCAGGCCCAATCAGGCTCTCCCAATCCTCCCACGTAGGGTGGTGGGCATGCCAGATGCTTTTACAGGCCTTTTTTCAGGCTCTCCCAATCCTCCCATGTAGGGCGGTGGGTATGCCAGATGGCTTTTACAGGCCTATTTAGAAGTTTTTCCAATCCTCCCACCTAGTTCTGTGGATGCCAGATGCTTTTACAGGCCTATTTAGGCTTCTCCAATCCTCCATGTAGGGCGGGGTGGATGCCAATTGCTCCACAGGCCTTTTTAAACTCTCCCAATCCTCCCATGTAGGGCGGTGGATGCCAGATGCTTTGACAGGGCCCTATTCAGGCTCTCCCACCCCTCTGATGTAGGGCGGTGGATGCCAGATGCTTTTACAGGCCTATTTAGGCTTTCCCAATCCTCCCATGTAGGGCGGTGGGATGCCAGATGCTTTTACAGGCCTTTTTAGGCTCTCCCAATCCTCCCATGTAGGGCGGTGGATGCCAGATGCTTTTACAGGCCTTTTTAGGCTCACCCAATCCTTTCAGGGTGGCCCTATTAGGCTCAAACACTGCTTCAATTAAATTTTAGAATTGTGTTTTTTCCTTTCTCTAGCTGGTTCATTGTAGTCGCCGTAGGTGACGGTGAACTCAAACTAGTCTTATATAATACGGGTGATGCCATTTTAGGAGGGTACCTCGGTGGCACGGAGTTTCTAGGTTTATCCAGGCACGCGAGTAGCATTTGGCAGATATCTTGTAAAGTTTGGAAAAATACGACTCTCACGGTCCTCTGGGTTTTTCCTTAAAAATGAGTTAATGATTGAAAACGTGTCGAATTTCGCCATTTTTGCCCCTTTTTTCCCACTCTTTACTCCTTTGTAGCTCATTCAATTTTAAACTTTTTCTGTCGGACTTTTTTTTAAATTCAAGGTAAAACAATTCTGTTTAAAATAGCCCATTTACTTTTTCATTTTATTTTAAAAAATTTTGAAAAAAATCTCATTGAGTGAAGTCGGGTTTTTGAGTTTTGGCCTGACTTAGTGAGCTGATGTTGCAAGGCCATTCATTAGTCGGGAGCATGCAATATTGGTAATGTCATAAGTCACTTTGACTGATTGCGATGCTTTCAGTCATTAATCCTCTGGATTAATCCTTATGTCAAATTTGCTTTTCCTATCAGCAGAAGCTTCAAAACTGGTGGATTTTAAAATGCTGAAATTTGCTGAGCTGTAAAACTTATCAGAAATGATTCACCAGTCATTGAATTAAATACTTTAAGAAATAAAAAAAGAAACTGAATCTTTTCATATGCTGCAATGGAATGTGTGGTGTGTGTAGCGTGGCCACCTACCTATATTACTAATATATATGCGGAAAGACGACGCAAAATGGGGACTCCAAGCTGGCCTCTGGTGCCTGCTTCCGGCAGGGTGGCCAGACCCCCTCGCCTCCCGGGCACAGGCGCTACGGCCCCTACGCTTCACCTGAGGCATGCTTCACATGCTATGCTCCGGGGCCTCTGCACCCCACGCCCTCCGGCCTCCGGAGCTCTGGCTGCCCTGCCCTTCTACGCAGGCGGCCTTCGGCCATGCAAAAATTTTAAAAGGTTCATCTACAAAATCCACTGATCATTCATAAGCAGGCGGCAATTTTGGCATAAAGAGGTCAAAAATTAGTGAAATTTAAATAGAAAATATAACTAGTGAAAAAATATGTTAAACTGTAATTTAATGCTTTGAAGTTAAATTAAAATAACTTTTCTCCAGATCTTCGGCACACGATTAAAAAAATTATAATAAACGTAAATGAATGATAACCAAATAAAAACAAATAAAATTGAAATTATTCATAATTAGCTAAGGTGAAGTTAAATTTTGCTGACATTCGAATATGATCATATATTATTATTTTAATCTGAACCACATGTGGTGTATTCAGCAGGAACGTAGCGAGGATCTCTTTAGTCAAAGGGCACCGACGCAGGGAAAGGGAGCGACATAGGGGGCATATAGACAAGACTGATCCAAACTCTCCTCCGACAGCACCATCTGCTCAAGGTCAACGAAACCGGCTTAGGAAACGTCACAGTGCTCCCGGGCGATGAGGAAGAGGTGGAAGGGAATCACACCAGGCATCTAGAGCAGGCAGAGGAATGGGGCCTCAAATCTAAGCTACAAGCAGTGTGACAACTGAGGAGGGCGAGAGGGGAATCATGGCCAGTTCAGGGGAGCAGCAGATTGTCTCTGGGGCTGTCGCAGTAAGTGTCAATGAAGGCAGATGTTGTGTCGATCGACGAGGCATAAGGATGGCAGTGAGTGCAAAAGCTGTTGCGGGGTTAATGCTAGTCTTCGTTGGAGACCGACTCGCCGGAGTCGACGAGGAAGACCAAGCCCAGGGAACACATGGAGCAGAGAAGTGGAGTATCCCAGGCCAGCGCATCTCCGCCCAGCATTGCCATCTCCGCTCCATCTCCTTGGTTGGTCAATATCTTAAGGCCATAGGGAGAAGATTTTCTCTAGTCCATCAGTGAGGACTGAGAGACTGTTGTAGCCAAGGTTGAGGTTGGTCAAGTCAGGCTAGGGCAGGACAGCAATGGCGGCCAAGAGGCGGGAGTCCTTGGCTAGGGGCTAGGGGTCACTGGTGAACTGGGTGGTGCAGATGTCCATGTGGCGATGTCAGGCCAGGCAGCAATGGTGGGCCAGGCATCATGGATGGTTGGGCAGTGCAGATCGATGGCCAGGAGTAATGGCAGGCCGGGCACACAGATGGCCAGGCAGCGATGGCGGGCCAGACAGTGCAATGTCTGGTCAGCGCCTATGGCCTGGAGGCGATAGCAGGCTGGGTGGCGCAGATGGCCAGGGGGCCAATGACGTGGTGGGCTAGGCAACGCGGATGGCCAGGCCATGCAGGTGGGCCAGGCCATGCAGGTGACCAGGCAGCACTGACATGGTAGTTGGCGCCGATGCTTGGGTAATGTGGATTGTCCGGCAGTGATGGTAGACCAGGCAGCGCAGATGGCCAGGTGGTGATGGCAGGCCAGATAGCGTAGATGGCCAGGTGGCGATGGCGGGCCGAGGAGCGCGAATGGCCAGGTGGCAATGACGAGCCAAGGAGCGCGGTTGGCCAGGCGATGATGGTAGGCCAGGGAGTGCAGATGGCCAGGTGGCGATGGCAGGTTGGGTAGCGCAGATGGCCAGGTGACAGTGGCGGGCCAGGCAAAGCAGATGGCCAGGCGTCGATGGCGGGCCAGGAGTGCAGATGGCCAGGTGGCGATGGTAGGCCAAGGAGCACAGATGGCCAGGCAACTGTGGCAGGCCGGGCATCGCGGATGGCCAGGCATCGATGGCGGGCCAGGAGCGCAGATGGCCAGGTGGCAATGGTAGGCCAGGGAGTGCAGATGGCCAGGCGGCGATGGTAGGCCAGGGAGTGCAGATGGCCAGGCAACTGTGGCAGGCCAGACATCGCAGATGGCCAGGCGTCGGTGGCGGGCCAGGAGCGCAGATGGCCAGGCGGCGATGGTAAGCCAGGGAGCGCAGATGGCCAGGCGACTGTGGCAGGCCAGGCATCGCAGATGGCCAGGCATCGATGGTGGGCCAGGAGCGCAAATGGCCAGGTGTCGGTGGTGGGCGAGGCCTGGCAGATGTACAGGGTTCAGTGGCAGGCCAGGAGCGCAGATGGCCAGGTGGCGATGGTAGGCCAGGGAGCGCTGATGGCCAGGCGTCAAGGCGGGCTGGATGGCCAGGCGACTGTGGTGGGCCAGGCATCGCAGATGGCCAGGCGTTCATGGCGGCCAGGAGCGCAGATGGTCCGGCAACGGTGGCGGGCCAGGCATCGCAGATGACCAGGCATTGGTGGCGGGCTGGGAGCGCAGATGGCCAGGCAGTGATGGTAGGCCAGGGAGCACAGATGGCCAGGTGACTGTGGCAGGTCAGGTATTGCAGATGGCCAGGCGTCGATGGCGGGCCAGGAGCGCAGATGGCCAGGTGGCGATGGTAGGCCAGGGAGCACAGATGGCCAGGCAACTGTGACAGGCCAGACATCGCAGATGACCAGGCATTAGTGGTGGGCCAGGAGCGCAGATAGCCAGGTGGCGATGGTAGGCCAGGGAGCGCAGATGGCCAGGCGACGATGGTAGGCCAGGGAGCACAGATGGCCAGGTGTTGAGGCGGGCTGGATGATGAAGATGGCCAGTCGACATTGGTGGGCCAGGCGTCATAGGTGGCCCGGTGGCAATGGTGGGCCAGACGTTACGGATGATCATGCTGAGATGGTTGTCCAGTCGGTGTAGGTGGTCAGTCCGTGCAAATGTCTGTGTGGTGATGGCGGGCCATATGGTGTGGATGGTTGTGGACAGACAGCTGTTCAAGGTATGATGGCAGGCTCGGTGGCGAAGATGTACAGATGGCGATGGTGGTTGAATCTCTCCCAAGTCCTGTCAGAGCTATGGTCAGGAGACTACAGCAGCTGGGTGGCTTAGATAGTTGACGTGGGGGGGGGGGGGGGGGGTAACTACTATTAAGATGGTAGTGGGAGGATGGTTGGGTTGGTCTGGTTTCTGTAGGGTCAATGTTGCAGATAGAGGGAGAGTCTGGCTCCATCTGGTCTCTTTAGCACCATCCGATGGCGGTGTGTCAAATAGTGGTTCTGACCGTCGAAACACTGCTCCAGTACCTTGTGGAACTCGGGCTGGATGTGAATGCCGTGAGGTTTTAGGACGCGGCATTGAGTCTCACATCTGAAGTGGTGGAGACGGATGATGCAGCAATTGTTGATTTTGATGATGAAGTTCTGCCTTCGCGTCCTGGTCACCTGCTCCTCCCACCCTGAGGATGGAGCTAGGCTGCCTTCCTGGTTTTGGTCTTTGAGGGTGCCTCGCCTCTGCCCACACTGGACCCATTATCGTGTCCTCTTGGCGCCAGTTGAGCATGCGTTGGTGTACTGCTTCCTGTGGAGGACTGACACCGTCGATGTTGAGTATCCAGGGTGAGTGAGTGAGCTGTAGTATCTTGGTGGCCAACTGGTCCATTCAAGGGGAGTTGGCATAGTGGTCTTTGAGGCAAATGGCTGGGAAGGGGCCAGAGAGGGTGCCAATGGTGTCCCAGAACTTGGAGGGAGAGAAGGAATCTCCCATGTTGCAGCAGGAGGAGAGTTGAACATTGGCTAGCCGTCCTCGACGGGGCTCGAGGAAGTTGAAGACCATCTGCTTGGGAACCGCGCCTTCACGGAGAAGATGCTGATATCTGTGAAAATGGAGTTAGAAGCAGCGCTGTCGGAGTTGAGGTGGTGGGGAAGGCAAGTGGAGAGGAAGTGGAGGAGGAGAGGAGGGCAGTGGAATAGTTGAGGAAATGCTGCTGAAGGTGAGGTCGGCTTACTCGGTGGCTACATTGGCGACCTGGTTGTCCTTGTCTGCGTTCAGGTTCTGGTAGCGGTGGTGCGTGATCTCTACCTCCTCCAGGTCTGCTCTGGCTGGTTTAATGCCTTTTCAGCAGCTTCCCTTTCTCATCCATCCATCCGCATCCATGAACAACTTATACAGTGTCTTCTTCAGGTGGGCGGCCTCGGTCTGCTCCTCCTGCCATGGCGTCTATGTCCAATGAGACTGGCAGCAGAAGGCGATGCCTTCCAGCCGGCCCTTCTTCAGGTCCAGTGGATGCCGGAGGGCAGCCCAGCTGTCTTCCACCTCGGCCACATGGGGCAACCCTGGCCGATACTCGGAAGGTCCTTAGAGGCCCATTATTCGTCCTTCTCCATGAGGCCTTCTTCGGCCACTCTCGGCCATCCATCTGCTCCTTGACGACAGGTACTGCAACTCCCGCTTGGGGCTTCCAGGTGACCCGAGCATTTCCATGCGCTCCTTCATCAGCGCAGCGCCACCAGAGCCAACATTGAAGCTGTTGGTCCTAGTTGTTGTATCCGAGGGTACAGAGCTCACGGCTGGTATTGCAATCGGTGGGGCAGATAATCTGCTCCAACTCCTCCAAGTGTTGGAGGAAGTTCCTTCTTGGTATTGCCTTGCTGAGCTATTCCTGCCAGTGAAGGCCGGGTACAGAGAGGGCATAGGCAAGGCAATGGGGCCAAGCCAGGTCAGCCGCCCCTCCCAGGAGAGCCAGCATTCCAGCCCTGTGTCTAGGCTTGCATCCAGCATCCTGACGCTCATCCGGCTAGAAGCTGCTGCAGGAGGAAGCGGTAGATGCTTCTTGAAACAGAGGAAGGGATGTCGGCACTGCTATCATGCCAAAAGAGCCAGTTGTATGAGTCGACGTCTGGTTAGCTTGTCAACAGCGATGTAGATGGACAGCCAGCCATTCAGCTTCAGACTCGTCTTTCTCCTGCCTCAGGCCTCAGAAGACCGCTGGGTGATGTAGGGCGGTTTGCAGAAGTTGTCCAGTGTCCGGCACTCTCCTGGTAGTCGTGTATCTCTCTGGTCAGCTGGTAGGCTCTGGTGAAAAGGTGATGCTGGGGTAGAGTCCTGGAGGCGGGCGTTTCTGGATCAGACCTGTGGGAGCACTAGGGCATCGGCAACTGCTTCCACCTTAGCTTTCAGGCATGAATCTCCATCGCTTCCACCTCAGTAGTTGTGAGAGCTCAGACACTCATGTCCTTGTCATGTCCATGTCTTGTCCAGCTGAGCGATGGTGGATTCCAATGCCAGGAAAGAGAAGTTGTAGGTGGTGTGTCCTGTTCAGACACTGCTGGGCCCTAAGCTTTGCCTGTCTCACTGTGTCCAGATGATCATGCCAAGTGAAGGAAATGGGTCGGCAAAATGGGGTCCCATGTGTCCCAAGCTCTGGTTTGTTGCTTGAGTCCATGGACTTGATGAAGGACAGTAAGGTGGCCGTCTCTGGTTTGGTCTGGTGATGTCCGACAAAGTGAAGCATGAAGCAGGTCGTGGTCTCATAGGGTCAGCCTTGGAGACATGGCCGGCAGTAGGGTTCCTCTTTCTCCGGACTGTTTCCAGCTCTCCCTCTGCTAAGTCCAATGCCCAGCTTGGTATCCTGACTGATGATGGATCGACAGAAGGCGTCAGAGGCTGGTGTGGTGATGTAGGCTGCCCGTGGAGCAGCTGGTGGAGGTCTGCTCATATGTGGATGGCCCTTCTTCTCTCTTGCTGGAATGGCAGGGAAATGGAGAGGTATTGCTGGCAAAGCGGAGGTCGGAGGCCTATTTCCTGGTGGGTTGTGAGTAGGGAGGAGTTGGGTACAAGGCGTTGGGTACCCTATCCCTCCCGGCCAGGCTCATGGCCATGGGAGGCGCCAAGACAGTGTCCAATCCAAGGGTTCCTGTTCATCCTCCTGCCCTGTTTCTGCTGGTTTCTTGCATCTATTCCAGTCATCCCCATCATAGCTGAATAGCGGGGCAGGGTCCCATGGTGAATATAGCCAGAAGTGCGGATGGCCATCCAAGCAGTACAGATGGTTGGTCCATGTAGGTCCTTCCACGATGGTGGGCCAGGTGGTATGGAGGGCTAGGGGTCACTGGTGAACTGGGTGGTGCAGATGTCCATGTGGCGATGTCGGGCCAGGCAGCAATGCTGGGCCAGGCATTGTGGATGGTTGGGCAGTGCAGATCGATGGCCAGGAGTAATGGCAGGCCAGGCATGCAGATGGCCAGGCAGCGGTGGCTGGCCAGACAGTGCAATGTCTGGTCAGTGCCTACGGCCTGGAGGCGATAGCAGGCTGGGTGGCGCAGATGGCCAGGGGGCCAATGACATGGTGGGCTAGGCAATGCGGATGGCCAGGCAGCACCAAGTGATAGTGGGCCAGGCCATGCAGGTGACCAGGCAGCAATGACATGGTAGTTGGCGCCGATGCTTGGGTATTGTGGATTGTCCGGCAGTGATGGTAGGCCAGGCAGCACAGATGGCCAGGCGGTGATGGCAGGCCAGATATCATAGATGACCAGGCAGCGATGGTGGGCCGAGGAGCGCGAATGGCCAGGCGGCCTGGCAGCACAGATGGCCAGGCGGTGATGGCAGGCCAGATAGCATAGATGGCCAGGCGGCGATGGTGGGCCGAGGAGCGCAAATGGCCAGGTGGCGATGACGCGGTGGGCCAGGCATCGCAGATGACCAGGCGTTGGTGGCGGGCCAGGAGCGCAGATGGCCAGGCGGCGATGGTAGGCCAGGGAGCGCTGATGGCCAGGTGTCAAGGCGGGCCAGATGATGCAGATGGCCAGGCAACTGTGGTGGGCCAGGCATCGCAGATGGCCAGGCGTCGATGGCGGGCCAGGAGCACAGATGGCCAGGCGACGGTGGCAAGCCAGGCATTGCAGATGACTAGGCATCAGTGGCGGGCCAGGAGCACAGATGGCCAGGCGGCGATGGTAGGCCAGGGAGAGCAGAAGGCCAGGATACAGTGGCTGGCAACGTATTCCAGATGGCCAGGCGTCGATGGCGGGCCAGGAGCGCAGATGGCCAGGCGGCGATGGTAGGCCAGGGAGCGCAGATGGCCAGGTGACTGTGGCGGGCCAGGCATTGCAGGTGGCCAGGCGTTGATGGCAGGCCAGGAGCACAGATGGCCAGGCGACGATGGTAGGCCAGGGAGCGCAGATGGCCAGGTGTTGAATCGGGCCAGATGATGCAGATGGCCAGGCGACAACGGCGGGCCAGGCGTCATAGGTGGCCTGGCGGCGATGGCAGGCCAGACGTTGCGGATGATCATGCTGAGATGGTAGTCCAGTTGGTGTAGGTGGTCAGTCTGTGCAAAATGTCCATGTGGTGACAGCGGGCCATATGGTGTGGATGGTTGTGGACAGACAGCTGTTCAGTGTATGATGGCAGGCTTGGTGGCGAAGATGTACAGATGGCAATGGTGGTTGAATCTCTCCCGAGTCTGGTCAGAGCTATAGTCAGGAGATGGCCAGATAGCATAGATGGCCAGGCAGCGATGGTGGGCTGAGGAGCGCGAATGGCCAGGCGGCCTGGCAGCACAGATGGCCAGGCGGTGATGGCAGGCCAGATAGCATAGATGGCCAGGCGGCGATGGTGGGCCGAGGAGCGCGAATGGCCAGGTGGCGATGACGCGGTGGGCCAGGCATCGCAGATGACCAGGCGTTGGTGGCGGGCCAGGAGCGCAGATGGCCAGGCGGCGATGGTAGGCCAGGGAGCGCTGATGGCCAGGTGTCAAGGCGGGCCAGATGATGCAGATGGCCAGGCAACTGTGGTGGGCCAGGCATCGCAGATGGCCAGGCGTCGATGGTGGGCCAGGAGCGCAGATGGCCAGGTGACAGTGGCGGGCCAGGCATCGCAGATGACCAGGTGTCAGTGGTGGGCCAGGAGCACAGATGGCCAGGCAGCGATGGTAGGCCAGGGAGCGCAGATGGCCAGGTGACTGTGGCAGGCCAGGTATCGCAGATGGCCAGGCGTCGATGGCGGGCCAGGAGCGCAGATGGCCAGGCGGCGATGGTAGGCCAGGGAGCGCAGATGGCCAGGCAACTGTGGCGGGCCAGGCATTGCAGGTGGCCAGGCATTGATGGCAGGCCAGGAGCACAGATGGCCAGGCGACGATGGTAGGCCAGGGAGCGCAGATGGCCAGGTGTTGAATCGGGCTGGATGATGCAGATGGCCAGGCGACAACGGCGGGCCAGGCGTCATAGGTGGCCTGGCGGCGATGGCAGGCGAGACGTTGCGGATGATCATGCTGAGATGGTAGTCCAGTTGGTGTAGGTGGTCAGTCTGTGCAAAATGTCCATGTGGTGACAGCGGGCCATATGGTGTGGATGGTTGTGGACAGACAGCTGTTCAGTGTATGATGGCGGGCTTGGTGGCGAAGATGTACAGATGGCAATGGTGGCTGAATCTCTCCCAAGTCTGGTCAGAGTTACAGTCAGGAGACTACGATGACGGAGTACTTAGATAGTTGACGTGGGCGGGGGTGGGGGGGGACAACTACTATTAAGATGGTAGTGGGAGGATGGTTGGGTTGGTTTTTCTTCTGTAGGGTCAGTGTTGCAGATAGAGGGAGAGTCTGGCTCCATCTGGTCTCTTTAGCACCATCCGATGGCGGTGTGTCGAATATCAGTTCTGACCGTCGAAACACTGCTCCAGTACCTTGTGGAACTCGGGCTGGATGTGAATGCCGTGAGGTTCCAGGACGCGGTGTTGAGTCTCACATCTGAAGTGGTGGAGACGGATGCCGCAGCAATTGTCGATTTTGATGATGAAGTTCTGCCTTCGCATCCTGGTCACCTGCTCCTCCCACCCTGAGGATGGAGCTAGGCTGCCTTCCTGGTTTTGGTCTTTGAGGGTGCCTCGCCTCTGCCCACACTGGACCCATTATTGTGTCCTCTTTGAGCCAGTTGAGCATGCGTTGGTGTACTGCTTCCTGCGGAGGACTGACACCGTCGATGTTGAGTATCCAGGGTGAGTGAGTGAGTTGTAGTATCTTGGTGGCCAACTGGTCCATCCAAGGGGAGTTGGCATAGTGGTCTTTGAGGCAAATGGCTGGGAAGGGGCCAGAGAGGGTGCCAATGGTGTCCCAGAACTTGGAGGGAGAGAAGGAATCTCCCATGTTGTGGCAGGAGGAGAGTTGAACGTTGGCTAGCCAACCTCGATGGGGCTTGAGGAAGTTGAAGACCATCTGCTTGGGAACTCCCTTGAAATTGCAGAAGTCCAGGACAAGCTCTTTGTTGTCCAGACACATCCTCTTGAAGATCAGCAGCATTGTCATCAAGCCCTTTCTGCTCAGGCTTTGCAGCACTAGTTTGTCTGTGGAGACGTGCAGGAAATTCTTCAGGAGATGAGGCATTTCTAGTTTTGACAATTTGTTGGTGATTCTGAGTCTAGTGCCGACTGTGCTCCTCATCAGGCTTTCCCTTTTCTGTTTCGCTATTCGCAGTTTCCCTTCCTGTTGGTTGACTCCTGGAGGAAGGGCTGCAGAGGTGGATGAGGGGTGAAGAGGTGAAGACGGGTCGAGGTGAGGTGTCTTGGTTGCTGGCTCATCTTTGTCTTCTTCCCCTGGGATGGCTTCATCTAAGAACTTCTCCAGCCTGATCTCCAGTCCTTGCTGTGCTGAGATTGTCAACGAGCAGAAGTGGACCTTGGGTAGGGTGCCCCAAGGTGCCCTGTCCACTAGACGATGCCATTTTTTGCACACAAGGTGAGTGCGAGCAAGGCTGTGGCCATCAAGGCATTGTAGGACCAGTTCCAGCATTTCCATCAGCAGATTGTTGATTGCTAGTGTCGGCATAGCTGGTGTGGCTGTGGTGGGGTGGAAGGGATACGGGTGGGAAGGGTATTGGGGATGTGGGCTGGAAGGGTACTGTCCATATCTCCCTGGCCGAGCCCCAGAGGGAGGAAATGAGCTGGGAAGAGGGGCAGTTTCCTCTGCTGCCTGTGCGCTGGTTTGAAGTTGTCTCTGGTTGAAGCGAAGTCTTCGATAGTGGCGTTGGAGTGCTGGTCGGCAAGGATTGTTCGAGGGAAGCTGATCAAGCTGATTTTTGATCAAGGCAATTGCCAGCATTACATGGTCCATGTTGGTGTAATATTGGTGGGGAGGCGACGGCAGGTTTGTCTGAGATTGGCTTTTGACAGTGCTGTCCATCATGGGGCTGTCCACGGTGATGGCTAGCTTCTTGGCACTGTCCATAGCGTTGGTGTCCATGCACAAGATTTTGAGAAGGAAGCAGGTTTCATGGTAGAGGACTTTGCACATGTCCAGGAACTGTGCATGTCCATCGCCCTGCACATTGTAGAAGTGAAGGTTAGCCAAGTTTCTGGGATCAAAGACTCCTTGGGCCACGAGCTGTTGCACAATGGAACACCACGAGATGTCGTGGGCATGGGCGCAGGTTGGGCAGTGATAGGTCGCTGAGCTGTCCTCCAACATTCGTTGGCAGGCTATCACAAGCAATCCTGCATCTGTCAGTCCCATGATAGTTTCCAGTTCTTCTTGAATGCACCCCAGGCAACAGGGTCGTCAACATTTGCTGCAGTTAATCTTGTCAGCCGGAGCAATGATGTCGACGCACTGGTCGCACAGTGAGACAGTGGAGGACAGGACTGTGGACATGAGGCTGTTTCCGTGTCTTGGAGGAATGGTGTGGACGCGAGTCTGATGGCTCTCGAGCTGTGCTTAGGTTCCAGCTACAATCAGTCTCTACTTAGTTTGCTTGTCAACTTGGAGGTCGCGAGGCACATTTGATTCCGCGAGTTGGACCATCCTTGTCTATCTTCACTCTGTCATTCTGGGTTGCTCAACGAGCGTGGTGAGGAAGAAGAAGTGTGAGGAATGTTGATCCTGGGAGTGAGCGACTGCAGAAAGGGGGGAAAGCGGAGGAAGAATGATGGGTGAGGAGTTGGTGAACAGTTGCACTTCTGTGAGCTACAATTAGTGTCCCGTGATCATGATGCTGTCCTTGTTGGGCTGTCTTCCTTGTTTCTCAAGAGGCCGTGGCCAGTGCTCTCTTTCTCTTGATAGAGATGAGCTGTGCGGTGAGGATGTGCAGTGAGGAACACGGTTTAGAAGCGGTTGGTGTGTGGGTTGTGGGAGCCGCTGGAGCCAAACATTCCCTTCCTTCTATCCCTCGATGACATCACAGATTCCCAGAGCCCTAAGGTGGGGGAGACTCTGGACCTTCCGGCTCACATCCAGCACTCAATCTGGATGTTGTATCGAAGACGAGGTTTAGCATCATGCTGGGAGGTTTGATGCAGATCATTGGTTGTGGAGCTGTCTGCTGATCAAGTGCATGAGCTGGCAGCCTGCCCGACTAGTCTTCTTCCATCGGTAGTAGCCTCTCACTGAGCAGTTGGCATCTGAAGACCATTCGGACGGTAGCAGTGATTGCCTGGGAGCCTTGTTAGGACATGTGTAGACGTATCCTAAAGCAAGGTCTCCCTCCGTGATGCACCTGAGTCTTCTCATTCCGGACAATCCTGATCTCCTCCCATGTGGAGAGTTCAACCTCTGGGAATGTTTAGTCCCTCCCTATGGCGTAGCAGCCGTCCAGAGACTTTCTGCGATAAGCTGGACCTGTGTTAGGTGCTTCTGGTAGTGCTCAGTGGGCTCCTATTCCTTTGTTCCGCCAGGTCCTAGTCGATGACGGTACTTGATGATTGAGAAGCAAGTGTGGGAACGATGCTGCCAGCCTGCCCTCTACCCCAAGCCTTGTGTCTCACTATCATAGTTCTCTTTCACTGTCCACTGTGTCATCCGTGTGTGTGTGCCGCTTTCTTGAGTGTTTCTCGATTTTGGTCCTCCCACCTGTCATGTGAGTTGGTTGCTTCTTCTGTCTTGTGTTCCTCCTCCGTTTGTAGCATCTCACAGTGAGAGCAGGGCTGACAGGGAAGCAGGGAAGCACACATCAGAGGCAAAGGAGACAAGGTGAGCAATGGAGGCAGTCGCTGACGCCCAGTGTGGTGGTCTCTAGTTCCACTGATGGCGCGTGACACTCCGGGCTCGGTGACTCTGGTCGTTTGCTTCACCCCGTCTCGTGTTGCTCTTCCACGTGACTCGAGGTGGAGGTGAGCATGTGTGGGAGCATGAGTGGGAGCGTGAGCAGGCTGATGAGGAGGAGGTTCCTTGAGCATCCTGTCGCCACGGTCAGTCAGACTTCCCTCCGCTCCCCAGAATCTTGTCCACATCTGGCACTCCACCGACAACGTCAGCCATGGACTGGACCTGCTGATTCATTTGGCGTAGATTGCGAAGGATGTTGAAGGTGGAGTAGAGCTTGTCGGCCTGCTTCTTGCTGATGATGTAGCTGTCACCCTGGAGCTTGTTTAGCTGTTGCTGGAGAGTCCACTTCTCGCACTCGAGGTTGTCTTGGACCATCTGGGCTTGGCCCTGGGCCAGGACAGCTTCCTTCTTCTCAGCCTTGGTAGTTGCCAACTGCTTCCAGAGTTCCTCGCAGGTCACCTCCATCGTCTTTGCCTTCGCCCCCAAGCCCAATCACTGTCTTTCAAATGAAAGCGCTCTCTGAGCTTGTAGGGAATTGAGGCAATTGAACTCTGATACCCTGGGTCTGCCTCCCTTGCCTTCTTCACGGAGTTCCCTGAGGCTGGTGCTGCAGGAAAGGGAAGGGGGGCTAAGGTGACCCTTGCAGCCACTCAAGCTGGAAGTGGAGCAGTAGTGGAGGTTGCTGTGGGGGTGGAAGACGATGAGGCCAGCAAGGGACTGGCCAATGGGGTGTTGTCGGATACACTGGCTTCTGTTGCCGTCGGTGACGATGCTGCAGGGACTTCCTTGGGCAGAAAGTGGACTGGTGATAAGGGAATGATGGGAGGTGGGACCTGTGCCTCATTTTCCGCTTTTGTTGGTGTGGGGGACCTACTGCCATGCTTCAGTGACTGTCAACAGAAATCAGGCAACCATTGTTTGTGCCAGGGAGACCTCCTGCATCTCTCTCCTGGCCCCTGGTCTCCTCGTAGGAATGCCATGAGGTCACATCCTTCGTGGGTGGGTTTGGACTGTCCTCGGCTCTCAAAGGCCCCAGCTTTGTTGGAGGAGTGCGATCGGGTCCTCCCTGGTTCTGGCTCTGAGCTGCCTCCTTCTTCCTTTTCCTCCTCATCCATCTCCTCTCCTTCCTCTCCCTCCTCCTCCTGGTGAGGCGTGGTGTCTATCTCATCTCCCTGAGAAGGGGTTGGGTTGAGGGAAGGAGTAGGAGGGGTAGGGGAGATAGCGACTGTCAGCTGCAGGGGGCATTGGCAGACATATTTCTTTGAAAGAAATAGGGCTGGGGCTGATGCAGAGGGCTGGAGGCCATTGACGAACGGCTGCTGGAGGGTTTATGCCAACGATGGGGGGAGCGGAAGGTTGCTGAGGGGCTGGAGCTGGGACTCAGAGCTAGGCTCAGTGGGGAGTCTGAGGCTGGGTCTGAGTTGAGGTGGGCTGATGAGGGGGCCTGGTAGAGGGAGTGACTGAGGTTGGAGGGAGAGCTGGCCGGGTACCTCCAATCCTCCCCCCCACACCGGGGGCGGGGCCATAGTGGAGGGAAGGTGGTGATAGTGTGGAGAAGCAGGGGAAGTATTGGCCAGCTCCTGTGTGTGGAGGCCAAAGCTGGCTAGGCTGAGGCCTGCCTCTCTGGAGCAGTGGTGGAGAAACTTTGGCTTCATTTATCACCATTAGGCTTCCAAGGAAGCCCCCTTTTGCATGATCAGCCAGTGCATGTGGAAGAAGGGTGTGTAAAGCTGACGAATAGGGCCATTAAGGGGAGGGATGGGGGATCATTAAGTGATCCTGGCACTGAGGCAGTGGGGCGATTAGAGCTGACAAATGGGCACCAGTGTTTGTGGAGGCCGCTTTTTGTGAGGGGCGCAAAAAGGCAGTGGGTGGTGGCAGTGCGGAGTCATTAGTTGTCCATGCTGAGCTGCTCCTGGGAGGACACTTTTTCTGGAGGGGGGCAAAAAGAGGGGTGTGGTGGCAGGGCAGGTCATTAATTGCCTGCAGTTTGCCACTCCTTGGAGGCTGCCTTTTTGTGGCAGGCACAAAAACGTAGGCCCATGGAGGGAGGGGCAATTAGTCTGCCCACTCTCTTCTTGCCACCTTTCTTGTGAAGACTGGGGGAGCAGGTTCCTGATAGTGGAGGCAGGGGGTTGGCAGGGGAGTGTGTGTGTGGCGCTGAAGAGTGGAGTGTACAGTGAGGGGGTGCAGGCAGGGGGAGTTTGTGGGGTGCCAAATAGTAGGTAGGGGGGCTGGGAGGGCGGCAAGGTGAGGTGAAGACTGAAGCTGGCTGTGTTTGAGGCCAAGTTCTTACTTGCCCTGAAGTCATTGCCAATCACTTTACGCATTGTTGAAACAATCGTAATATGCCACACTGAGCCAAGATTTAATTCTTGAAGCATCCACTTTAGGCTGTTGAAACAGACGTTTGGTAGTCTGCGGATCAGCCTCCCGGTTGGCTGCGAAGCAGGCTCAAAGTAGCCTGCCCTTGTTGTTGGCTGCTGGTTTGGCCATGAAATGGACTCTTAGTAGTCTACACTTGTTGAAGTCAGCCACTTGTTTGGCTGCGAAGCAGACTTGAAGTAGTCTGTGCTCGTCCAGTCAGCCGCTTGTTTGGCTGCGAGGCAGACTCCTAGTGGCCTGCACTGATGAGGTCAGCCACTTGTTTGGCTGTGAAGCAGACTCCTCTTAGCCTGCACTTGTCCAGTCAGCCACCTGGTAGGCTGTGAGGCGGACTCCTAGTGGCCCGCACTGACAAGATCAGCCACTTGTTTGGCTGCAAAGCAGACTCCTCTTAGCCTGTGCTCATCCAGTCAGCCACCTGGTAGGCTGTGAGGCAGACTCCTAGTGGCCCGCACTGATGAGATCAGCCACTTGTTTGGCTGCAAAGCAGACTCCTCTTAGCCTGCGCTCGTCCAGTCAGCCACCTGGTAGGCTGCAAGGTGGACTCCTACTGGCCTGCACTGATGAGATCAGCCACTTGTTTGGCTGCAAAGCAGACTCCACGTAGTCTGCATTTGTCAAATCAGCCACCAGGTAGGCCTTGAATGATGCTGAGGGTTTATTGTTCCGTTCTCCTTCACATGTTGATAACCAGCCACCTGGTAGGCTGGGCACTTCCTGGCCACCTGGTAGGCCTGCGCTGGCACAAATTATGTGCTCATAAGACAAATTTGCTCTCCTCTGCATCCTCCTACCATCCGTCGATGGCTCAAGGTGGCAAAAGGCATACTAGGCCTTTGCAGAGTAACTAATGGGCCACTGTGCCTCCGAAGAGAGAAGGAATGAGGGGCTTTGCCAGCCCCTCACGTGACGGCCGCTCCCATGTCGGCTGTCCCAGCCATTGATTCCTGCTGTTCTCCTGCTTCCTCAGCAAGATGGGCAGAGTGTAGCAGGGCATGCCCTTACAGTCTTCCTGCCTCCCCCCCCCCCCATAAGAGTAGCAATAGGCCAAGTAGTGGTTGCCCGCTGGCTCCTAGTAGCTCTTAGGTGGGGCTTTCCGCAGGCATCTGAGTTTGTAGTTCAATCCGCAGTCGGAGTCCACAGAGGAAGGCTGCTGTGAGTGAATTGCTAGTGACAGATGCTGCATCGTTGCCGTTCTCAGGTCTGCAGTCAGAGTCCACAGAGGAAGGCTGCTAGAGACAAGAAGCTTGGCAGTTAGGCTTAGTCCTACTGTTTGTCGATTCCCGTTCACAGTCAGAGTCCACAGAGGAAGGCTGCTGAAGGGGAATTGCAGGGACAGATTGACTTGTGATACAGTTGCTGCTGTTTGTCGCCTCCCATCCACAGTCAGAGTCCACAGGGGAAGGCTGCTGGAGTGGGAGTGCAGGGACAGTCTGAACTCTTGGTGGCAGTGTGAACGGCAATGTTCTCGTAGCGGTGATAGAAGAGGCTAGTCTTCAGCTCCCATCCTTAGGAGAATTAAAAGAGTGTTTGAGGGCGTAAGGGTTGTTGGCATCTATCTGTGTGCTGTCTGCGTGGTGCTGGCTGGGGAGGCTCTGCATCTCAGAGAGGCCCAGCTGGGCACGCTTGGCATAGGAGAGCGCACTCTTCTTAGCCACTCTTGATCTGCCTCAGTGATGAAGGGGGGATTGAGGGTAGACGGAGGGTGTCATGAAGACTTGCTGAATGCACCGGCAGTGAGAGAGACGATGTTCTTGTGGTGGCGGTAGCTGGAGCAAGTCTTTGGCCTCCACCCCTATGAGGAGTAGAGTGAGGAGGGTAGTTTGAAGGTGCTTGTATGATGGTGTTGGTGCGTTCGATGCAGGTGCTGTCCATCTGTCTGGGGCTGTGTTAGAGCTTGGCCAATTGGCTGGCCTTGCTGTTCAGGTTCCGGTTTTGGGTACCCTTCTCTCTTGCCCAGCGGCAAAAGTGGAGGCAGTGAGGGCTGAAGATGAATGGGGATAGACGCGGATGTCGGCAGTGCAAAAGGCGGGCTGTCTAAGCTGGGCAATGCTTAGGCGCCTGTCACAGTAGAGGCTGTGAGGCTTGAGGGAATGAATTGAGGTAGACGCATACATCGAGGGTGCAAGATGCGAACATGCGAGGCTTGCAAGGCTTAGGCTTCTTGAGCAAGTAAGACGGCCAGAGGGAAGGCAGGGGGTAGGTGGCCATGCAATTGTGGCATGGAAAAGTTGATAGCCTTTCAACTAGGGAGAAAGTAATATACTTTCTAGTCGCTTCTGTTGATGGTGAGAATTGGGTGGGTCTGAGAGTTGCGCTAAAGTTCCGCCTCTCTGGATGAAGCTGGGCCAACTGCTCTGGTTGACAGGTGCTGAGTTTGAGAGGTGGGCGGCATTGGGCCGGCTAGTGCAGTCAGCTCTCAGAAGGCCACTCCAAAGAGGCTCAGATGAGTTGCGTAAACTTTGAGTTTAGTTCAACTCTCACCTCTTTTGGAGTCGTCGAAAAGAAGCATAGACAGAGTTTGCAGATCTCAATAGATAGTGCAAAGTCTGTGGATGACGAATTGAGTGTAGTTGGCCAATTCGTCAGCGGAGTGGCGGAAGCTGTAGGGGAAGCCATCCAGATTTCCATATGCCAGGTACACCACCGACCTCTTACTGTCCAGCATGGCGGGCAGAATAGGTAGGAGGGTGTAGGGCAGGAGACCCTTTTGAGGTCTGGAGGGGACGTCTTCCAGGAGGCTGAACCTCATGGCACCGCACGTGGGCATGTAGGCACAGAAGTTGCAGCTGAAGCCGTCCAGGTTTCCGTAGGCCTCGTACACCACCAACCTCTTACTGATAGGTGCAGTAAATGAGGAAGGTGATAGTGAAGGCCATTTGTGGATTGACGAGGACGTCTTCCTAGAGGCAGAGCTTCATGGCGCTGTACGCATTCATGGAGATGCCAGAGTCGAAGACGATGTAAGAGCTGAGCTGGTTCTGCTTGATGCTGGAGCAGAGGATGGGCACCAAGCAGTAGCCGCAATCGATCAGGACGGAGTCCAGAGGCTGGTTGCTATAGCTGATGGTGGACTGTAAGTGGCAGAGGCTGCAGTTGAAGCCGTCCAGCATGCCATACAGAGTGCAGTCCATGACGTTCAGGTTCCAGTGGTGGCTGTCCAGGAATCTGTAGTGAAGGCAGTGGCGGTTGTCCAGTTAGCGGTGGCAGAAGCTGCACTGAGGGTCCAGGGTGGCATAGCCAATGCCATCCAGGAATTCTGGCTTGCAGTGACCGAAACTGGGCAGGCTGCAGTTGAGGCCATCCAGCAAGTCATTGTGGAAGCCGCGCTGGTAGTCCAGGGTGGCGATGCAGATGCCGTCCAGGATGTCCAGCATGCCATAGCTGAAGCCAAACAGGTTCCCATAGAGACTGTCCGCAACGTTGCTGTGGAAGCTGCAGCAGTAGTCCAGAAGCTACATTGTCTCCAATGGATGGACAGAAGGAGGGGGTGTAGATCTCTGGAGACCCTTCGTGGCCGGCGTTGTTGTCGGAGCATGCACAGAGGGCGAAGGCCTTGAAGGCATTGCACTCGCAGTTAATGCCATCCATGAAGCAGTCCTTCTAGCTTTAGGCGAGCAGGCTGGGGTTGCAGATGACTGGCAGGCTGTAGGAGCCACAGTGAAGGCCATCCACTTGGCTGCACCTGTTCAGGTCATTGGCAACCATCAAAGAGTAGAGGCCAATTCTGAATCGGTTTTGCTGAATGTCTTCCAGTTTCTTGCACAAAGATTTACATAATCAGAAGAGATTAGTAAATCTAGATGGTGATGACGAAAGACAGTGGCCAATTCTGAATCGGGCTGGTGTTTTCCAGTGATGCTTGAAAGTTTACAAATCTGAAAGGATTTCGTAAATGGCATTGGCTGGTGAAGACAGCAGTTGGCAGCAGTGAGTTCCGAAAACTGACCGGAGCCAATTTTTGAACTCTAGCAGTGAAGGCAAAGATTTTGCTGATTGGCTGGCAGCTGCTGGCTGGTGAAGATTGCAGCAGGCAGCAGTGAGTTTGGAATTGACCGAAGCCAATTTTGAACTCTGGCAGTGAAGACAGAGATTCTGCTGGTTGGCTGGTAGCTGCAGGGAATTTCAGAATCCATTCAAGGATAATGAAATTGCCATCAACAGTGCTTGTGTAGATGGCATGAAAGAAACTTTGCAGTTAATTTTCGATGCCCAAGCAGCAATGTAGATTCCATGCCAACGTAGACTTGGGCTGGCAGCAGCGACTTGAAAACTGACAATAGCCAATTTTCAAAGTCCAGTGGTGAAATCGTTTCGGAGCTGGTAGGCTGACAGCAGTAGAGGATTTCAAAATCCGTTCAAGGATAATGAAATTCTGTCAACGATGCTTGCAAAGGCGGCATGAAAAGAAACTTTTCAGTTAATTTTCAATGCCCAGCAGCAAAGTCGAATCTTGTCTCGATCATTGGCGTAGAATAATTTCACAAATCCATAAGGATAGAGTGAAATTATTGGAAGCAGGCTGGTGTCAAAAAGGAACTTTTCAGTTTGCTTTCAGACCCAATGCAGCAGAGTACGGTAGCAATGACGTTGATTGACGTCATCGATGATGCTGGTTGATGTAGAGAGTTTCTCAATATCCATTCAAGGATAGCATGAAACTTGGTGCTGCGATGTTGCTGCTGAAGAGCAGACATTGAAAAAAGGCTCAAAGTCAATTTTCAATTCCTTGCAGCATAGTCTCAGATGTCATACGTTGATCGAAATTCACAAGGCTGGCCATGGCTGAGTGAATTTCTGTCGCTGCAGGTGAGCTTGTCTGGCAGCAAAGCAAAAGGCTGTCGATTGCAGGCTGTTTTCGGTTTACTGTCCTGTCGCGGTAGATCGGTGCCTTGAGCATTTGACTTGAATGCCATTGTTAGAAGGCAGCAAGATCAAAGGCTGAAGTTGTCGAAAAGGCGCTGTAGGCGGAAGTTGGGCTGGACATTGTAGTTGACTTTGTAGAGGTGGTGGATGGGATGGTACAGCTTGATAAACCAAGCTCTCTGCACCAAATGCTGTGGTGTATTCAGCAGGAACATAGCGAGGATCTCTTTAGTCAAGGAGGCACTGACACAGGGAAAGGGAGTGACATAGGGGGCATATAGACAAGACTGATCCAAACTCTCCTCCGACAACACCATCCACTCAAGGTCAATGAAACCGGCTTAGGAAACATCACATCATGCTTCAATTAATCATAAAAAATTCAGAAATAACATCATTTAATCCAAAACTGGAAGACAAGACTAAAACTGGAATAATCTAGGCAAAATGATTCCTGCTATAAATTGCCGCCTGCTTATGAATGATCAGTGGATTTTGTAGATGAACCTGTTAAAATTTTAACTCAAAATAGATTTAAATTTAAATCAAAATGATCTAGTCTAGTTCTTTTTGATGATTGACAATTCATAAGCTGCTCATGCTGTAGCATTTTAGTCTTGTTATCATATGTTTCTTCCACAAGAATCAGAGTATCCGTACCACAAAATTATTGTTTTATTCATGCTCATCATATGATTATTCCAAGCATATTATTATTATCATTGTGACTATTCCAAACATTAAAAAAAGGAAAAATTGGAGGCATGTTTTGCCCCCCTATAGGGGGCGTCATATCCAGATATGGTCCCACTCTGTATCCGGATATGGCCCCCTCTATATCCGGATTCAACCCCTCCTATAGGGGGGGCCATATCCAGGCTGGCAAATTTTTGTTCTAAGGTGTTCTTAGTGCAATTGGTCTGATGTTATTTGTTTTTGTATTTTGTGGTAAAAATGGCGCATTCTGAAAAGAAATTTTGGTCATGATAGATAATAAGAATAAGAGCAGAGAGAAAGCATTTTTCAGGGTCATTTTTCTAACACCTACTTTTTCGCCTTTGGAGCACCTGGAAATCGAATTTTGATCAGTTTGAACCAAAATTGTTTCACTTACCCCAGACTATTATATCTGGTACCATCGGCAGGCCAAATGTGGGCCTCTTTTCTCCAAAATTTGGAATTGCCTCGAGTAAAAAGTCAAGGAAATACAATTTCTACTAGTGGAATCTGCTGCTTGGTCAGTTGCATTTTGTTTTTGGCGCGCAGTTCAGTGTCTCTTTCCATGCGCGCCCAAAAACAAAATGCAGATGACGCAGCAGATTCCACTAGTAGAAATTGTATTTCCTTGACTTTTTACTCGAGGCAATTCCAAATTTTGGAGAAAAGAGGCCCACATTTGGCCTGCCGATGGTACCAGATATTTCTCCCACTTTTAATATAGTATAAAATGTAAAAGTAAAATTGGATATTGTTGGCTATATATTTAGTTAAGATTTTATTAGATAAATCAAAAAGTGAATAAAAAAACTTATTTGAAAAATATAACGAAAAGGAACTTCGAAAAATATTATGCAAATTCATTGGAAAATTAACATATTTTTGAGAATTTTTCTTGTCTTAAACTCAGAGGAATCGATTTTTGGGAACAAGGAGTATTATTTTTGGTCTGCCGATGGTACCACATATTTCTCCCACTTTTAAGATAAAAAAATAAAAGAATAAAATAAAAGGATCAAAGAAGGTTTGAACCTGGTCATCTCTGAATCGAGTCAAATAGACAAGCCACTTGACCACACAGCCGCACAACTTCCTTTGTAGACTTAGACCATATTAATTGCTCAGAATTACCATTGAACCTTGCCAATTGATGCCTTAAGTACAGGCCAATTGAATACCTACTATCGTCCATTGAATAGATGCGGAGAAGGAGAAGAAGAAGAAGGAGAAGAAGAAGAAGAAGGAGTTCGGACAAATGGTTTCGAGTGATTTTCTAATGATTGCTGCAAGTTTTGGGCGATTTCTTGCGAGTTTTGGACAATTCGATGATGCTCTTTCCAATGCAAAAAGAATCAGAACGATTGGATTCTTCTGTGAGGAGCAGGAGCCTTATCAATTTTAAGATCTAGCAATAACCCCGAAAACGTACACCTGGGTCGAAAAGAGGGGCTGGGCGCTGACGGTCGCTATGCTCCCTCGCGCCAGCCCAATAGATCAGTCGAGCATTTATCTCATCAAACATCGATCAAATAGAACATTTCATGCCAAAAAATTCGAATATTGAGACCAATTGCACCAATAAAATGTCTCACAAGCAGATTTGTACATTTGAACAATCTTGAGACCAATTGCAAATGAACACCTAGAACCAAAATTTGCCAGCCTGGATGTGCCCCCCCCCCCCCCTAGGTAACAGGACAACTTGGTACAAAGACAACTTGGTACAGTGGACAACTTGGTACAAAGATAACTTGGTATAGTGGACAACTTGGTACAGGGAAAACTTGGTACAGGGACAACTTGGTACAAGGATAACTTGGTACAGTGGATAACTTGGTACAGGGAAAATTTGGTACAGGGGTTCAACCTAGTTCAACATTGTTTAGTTCTTATGTGCGCAACAGATTTTTGGGCACATAAGAACTAAATAAAATTATCTACTATCATGTGTGTATAAAACTGAAATCTACGAAATAGTTACCTGTACAATTCAAAGATCTTTCAGCTGAAAATTTGCCTTGCACACCTCGCAATCTTTAGCTGTTGTGCATAGCACAGAAGTGTCTAGATCTTAGCGACACTCACTTTTGTGGGAAGACCCAGCATAGGAAGTGCTTCTTCAACCTCAAAAGTTCATTCTTCACCTGGCTGATTGTGTGGCAATTGAAGATGGTCTACGTGGGTAGCGATGCGGAGCTGGGGGTAGGCGAGAGCCTGCAGGATGCCGGCGACACCCAGCATGCCAAGGAGAAGTGGGACCCGTCTTTACAGTATTTATTTATTTATCCAATAAACAAGAGTAAAATGCTACAGCATGAAAGGCTTATGAATTTTCAATGATCAAAAAGATATAGACAAGATGCAAAGCAATCGTGATACATTTCGATTTGAGTTGAGAAACCATTTTGAGCAGAAATTTCATCTAAAAACTCCACTGCTCATTCATAAGCAGGCGGCAATGTATGGCGGAAGTGATAGGTTATTTGTCAGGTTTTGCTCAAATGATGAGTTATTTTTGAACATTTTTCACTATTTTCAATTTCAGTTTCATAAAAACAAAAACCACCAACTTTGATTTTAAGCTGTATGCCTTCACTAGTTCTGCTACGAATAAAAAACCCAAAATTGGAGCATGACTCAGATTGAAATCGAAATTGATTGTATTAGGAACACCTGAATAATTTGACTCATTAATGCATTTCCGATTGATTCTAATATTGTTTAATTTATTTTTTATCCAATTTTTTTACTTTTTAATTTTTATGTAGATAAATGTTCAATTAAAATTTTTATAAATAATTAGAATTAATTTTTATTTTTATTTTTATAGTAATCAGTTGTATTTTTGCAATTTTTCATCTATAATGTTAACTTTCTATACAGTTTTTATCCTCTTTTTGCCAAAATTGCCGCCTGCTTATGAATGAGCAGTGGAGTTTTTAGATGAAATTTCTGCTCAAAATGGTTTCTCAACTCAAATCGAAATGTATCATGATTGCTTTGCATCTTGTCTATATCTTTTTGATCATTGAAAATTCATAAGCCTTTCATGCTGTAGCATTTTACTCTTGTCTAGATCTTGGCCATGTGGAAAACATATTTATTTGCCACATGAACAAGACTACGATTTTGCCACATGAACAAGGCTTCAGGGCAATAATGTTTTGGAAAGGGAAAAACAAATGTTGGTGTCTGAGATTCCATAAAGCGCAAAAACCTTTTGCATGCAATCTAACCTGAGCATCAGTTTTAAAAAACTGCGCAGTTTTACTAAAATGAAACATTCGCAAATGGGTAGAGCACAAAATCGAACAAAATCGCACTCAAAAACGTGAATTGATTGAGAAATTACTCCATGTAACCTGTAACACAAATGATACCATTAGAAAGCTGAAACAATTTGCTAAAACACGTAATTCTTCAATTTTTGAATTTTGCTTTTGTTCAAAAATGAAAACACTTTAAAGTTGGAGATGTCAAATTTTTTCCCATTCTTTGTTGGTTTTTGAAATATTTCAAAAATTTAGAGCCCTAAATCAAAATTTCACGATTTTCGCCCTCGAGATCTCTTTTCAAGCTTTTGATTGATGTATATATGTCCATGGTTTTATCCAATATTCAAGGCATTGAACCCCGTCACAGGCAACCACCCAAAAACTCGATCACCCATTCATAACTAGGGCGCTGTCGCGCCCTAGGATTTATAATTTCAGCATGCCCTAAAATGCAAAAAAAAATTTTCGATTTAACTTCAAAACATTTTTTAATTCATATTTTTCTATTTTATAATTTACTCATTATTGTCCTTTTTGTGCCAAAATTGCTGCCTGCTTATGAATGATCAGTGGATTTTATAGATGAACTTGTTAAAATATTAACTCAAATGGGTTTATAATTTAAATCAAAATGTGTCACGATTTTGTCACAACTAGTCTAGTTCTTTTTGATGATTGACAATTCATAAGCTGCTCATGCTGTAGCATTTTAGTCTTGTCTAGATCTTGGCCATGTGGAAAACATATTTATTTGTCACATGAACAAGGCGACAAGTTTGCCACATGAGCAAGGCTTCAGGAAGGATTTAGATAGGGAAAAAATCAATTTTGGTGTCCTAGGGTTACTCAAAGTCATTGGAATTCCTCTAAGATTCCATCAAGTATTAGGAACGAGGTCCTTTAACAAGTATGGAAAAGCAAGCCACTTCTAAACCAAAAGTCTATTATGCGGGTTGCCTAGTTGATGATATTATTAATTAACAGAAATTAACAGAAAAAATTAAATTAACAAAATTACAATTAACAGAAACATAATACGATTGAGTCGAATAGAATTCGTGTTATATTAGAAGATAATTCAAATTTACCTGCATTTTGACCATTTTCAGCAGCCTAAAACTCATTCAATCTTGATTATTTAAGAAAAACGAATTACCATCCCAGATGCATCAGAGAAAGCTCTATCCAAAAAACATAATAAGATGAAAAAACGACAACAAAAAATTTTCGCCTTTTTCCAAATGTAGGTGAAAAAAATAGTCCAGGCCGGGGACACACAGAAAAAGTTTTTTTCTTGTGGCTCCTTGAGGCTGTACGTTTTTTTGGTAGTTGGTCGTGCTCTTTGGACTATCTTCAGAGAAAACCGCTTGGAAAAAGCTTAAAATGGGTGAGAACAGCGTTGTTTTCTGAGGTCACCTTTTCAACCCCCATAATAGCCCCCGTCATAATGTTATAATGCTTTTCCCTCCATATTATAAATGATCATAAAACAATCTTCCTCCATGATTCCATAAATTAAGATCTATCGCATTGAAGCTAACCTGAGCATCAGTTCATAAAAATCTGCGCAGTTTCCCTTTCGCATTGAAGCTAACCTGAGCATCAGTTTATAAAAATGCGCAGTTTCCCTTTTTTATATATTTCAGTTAATGTATTCTCTATCCAAAATGTAAGCACAGTAGTGAAATAGTCACAAATTTCTAAACGTTTCGAAGTATTATCTCCTTCATCAGTAAAATAGATTTCTGACACTTGTCAGAACAAACATAATAATAACTATTAAAAAATTAAGCAAAGAAAAACATAGTAAATACTATATATGATTCAAAATTTTAGCGTGCTGTATTAGGTCCTGGTTGTAAAAGAGGTAGAATGCCATTTGGGATGTCATGCTGTCGTTGTACATTGGTTAGGTCTACAATTACACGTGTTTCATCCATTTTGATGCATAAAGCCTCAGCCGCTTTGCGTTCATGTTGCTGGTTGCACCTATGTATTACCTTAGCAGAGTCAAATTCCGGTCCATGATTACTCCCTTGGTGATCTTTGAAAACGTTATGCTGGCTATTCTTGCACCAATTGCTTTTGTGTTCTTTGATTCTGGATTCCAGGTGTCTTTTGGTTTCCCCTATGTACATCTTGCCACATTTGCATTTAATTTGGTATACTACGTTAGTCTGCAGCCTGTTTTCATATTTGCATTTTGGTCTGCTGCCTAGAAGGTGCCATAGTTTTGGTCCTGTTGTTGGGATTATCCTAATATAGCCTGGGCGTACAGTGTTTTTTTGTACCATAAGGGTTTTCTCATTGAAGTATGGTGTTTTGACATTAATGCATCGTCATTCATCGTTACCTAATTGGATTGCTGATTCCTCCTTGTGCAAGAATCCGTCTTTTTAACCACTTAGTCCAATATTCAATGTACAACAGTTTTATGCTCTGGCTTCAAATACACCTAAAAATATCATTTTTATGCCCAAATTCATAAAAATTTTAATATAATTGCTTCAAAATTTTTTGTGCTAATTGGTCTTAAAGGGAGAGTCAAGAGAATGCAACCCCTCTCAGATCACTTCAATATTTTTTTCATGGCTTTGGACCATCAAAGTAAGCTTGCGCGCTGAAGCAGTTTTTTCACTTTTGACTAAAAATTTTGAGAAAAAAATTTTAAAAGTTTCCCATGTTACAAAGGGGGAAAAAGGAAAATGAGAGACAAAAAGAATCATTTAAAAATCAGGCTCTGTCGTCCGCTTTGGTCTGGTCAGTCATGGCTAGAAATATAGTTAACCAAAATTTTTAGCCACTAAAAATCAATAAAATCGATGGGCTGTAGATGGCGCAGTCCAAAATGTGACTGCTCCCTACATTATAGCCCTACTCAGAAGGCTGATGTTTCAACGACGTTATGTTAAAAGGCCTGTCAAGGAGTTTGGTTTGATAATTTTAGAAGCCTTGACTGTGTCAAAAAAATTATTTACCTTTAGCGAATTTTTATGCTGCCCCAGTTAGCCTCCCCAAAACATTTTCAATATGTTTTACTGCTCCTACTGGCCTCTAAACTGGCTTCCAGCCTACTCTGGAAGTCGACAATGACCCAGTTCCCTCTAACAGCTCTACCACCTTCCTACCCACCTGGCCAATGTTTCGTTTAATTGACAAATAAACAGCATATGAGTCACTCTGTTCGATTGATTTCCCACCTATTTTTCATTGTTAGAATTGAAAATTTTGAGGCCTTGTTCCTACAATTCCAAGCTGATTCAAGCAAAAGGAATGTTCATTGCAAACTTGCCCAGTTATCTACTATCCTCAGTCAAACTCTCATCCCGATCGGAGACACTTGCATTCTCTTGACTGTCCCTTTAAAAAAGGAAAAATAGACCAAGAGATAAAATTAAAAACTATCATGAAATTGGGCATAAAAATGATATTTTTAGGTGTATTTGAGGCCAGAGCATCGATTTAGGCCATTGGAATTAAAATTCAAGACCAAAATTTTTTCGGTCAATTTTGCCCTATACTGTAGCATATGGCCAATTGTTGACCTGTCCGCACATTTTGGATAATTTTTCTTGTATATAAACTAAAACCTAGCAAATTTTATTGCCAAATACCTGCCTAAGGCTTAAAATGAGTAGCTCACAAAAGGAAATTGATCAGTTCTGCGTTCCTGAAGAGCAGGAAGTTTTTTAGCATGAAAATTTTACACTAGTTAATTTGCCCTATGTTATAACATAGGGCATATCTTTTCAAAAACAAGTATATGGCGCAAAGCGCAATAGGTGACCGCGGAGCACACCACCTTCCAGCTTACAATATAACTGGTACCATCGGCAGGCCAAATGTGGGGCTCTTTTCTCCAAAATTTGCAATTGCCTCGAGAAAAAAGTCAAGGAAATAAATTTCCTACTAGTGGAATCTGCTGCTTGGACACTTGCATTTTGCTTTTGGCGCACAGTTCAGTGTCACTTTCCATGCGCGCCGAAAAACAAAATGCAGATGATGCAGCAGATTCCACTAGTAGGAAATTTATTTCCTTGACTTTTTTCTCGAGGCAATTGCAAATTTTGGAGAAAAGAGCCCCACATTTGGCCTGCCGATGGTACCAGTTATTTCTTCCTCTTTTAATATAGGATAAAATGTATAAATACAAATTTCATATTGTTGATTATATGTTTAATTAAAATTTTATTCGATATATAAAAATTGTTGAAAAAACTTGTTGAAAAAATATGATGAAAAGAAAAGATTCGATATTGAAAAATACAATGCAAAATTATTGGCACAACTTATTTTACAGACATTTTCTTGACTTATACTCCGGGCAGTCGATTTTTGGGAGAAAATATCATTAATTTTGGCCTGGCGATGGTACTAGTTGATTTCTCAATATCAAAGAAACAAAAATAAAAATGAATGTTTGAGACGGATTCGAACCTTTGAGTTTCATCCATTTGCACATTCGCTTTCACCACTACACCACTGGTCAATATGGTTCATTGTGTTCATGTAGAACTAAGATTAGATAAATGCTTGAGGCCCAGGGACCCGGGGAAGGGGATGGGGGAAGAAATGAATACCTACTATCGTCCATTGAATAGATGTGGAGGAGGAGAAGGAGAAGGAGGAGTTCGGACACATGGTTTTTTGCATTTTTCATGGGAAAATAAATCGTTTTATGCAAAACTCAAAAAAGAAACAATAGTCAATTCGATGTTGCTCTTTCCAATGCAAAAAGAATCAGAACGATTGAAGCTTCCTGTGAGGCGCTAAAGCCTTATCAAAATTAAGATCTTGCAATTACCCTCAAACCATACACCTGGGTTGAAAAGAGGGGCTTGGCACTGACACTTCGCTAACGCTCACTCACGCCAGCCCAATGAATGCATGAAATTTCGCCACTCCAAAGGACAAGTCTATGGTTTCTCACCCATTTTCAAAAGTAAGCACAGATTTGGAATCACTATATATGACTTGTGAACAAAAAAAACTCAAGTCTTCTGTTCAATTCTGATCCGTTCAGCTGTTACTGATTATTGATGCCATTGCCATGCATGAAAGTTTGTCACTCAAGAAGGTAAGTCTGTGGTTTCTCAACCATTATCGAAAGTAAGCACAGATTTGGAATCGCTATATATGACTTGTGAACAAAAAAACTCAAGTCCTCTGTGCAATTCTGAGCCGTTCAGCTGTTACTGATTATTGATGCCATTGTGCTGCACAGGAGCACATTAGAT
>JASANA010001738.1:0-11039 GCA_030248095.1 Ptycholaimellus sp. GST1_10 | reverse complement strand
ATGTATTACTCGTTCAGTTCACATATACTACTGGGCCTCAACATCAGGATGTTTGAGGGCCTGCTGTCGCTAGCCTTTATAGTGCTTAGCAGCAACATCTACTCCTCTCTCATCAACTACATCCAGGATCAGCTACTGGCTGATAGAAATCGCCCAATTGGCCTTTAATAGCTGCGACGCGCCATGCCTGATGCCCCACGCCCAGTCAAGGTATACCTCCCTCCCTCTCTGTAGCTTCCTGGCGGGTTTGAACTCTTCCTTCAACTCCTCCGCTCTCGGTCCCGCTCATAATCCCCATCATCTTCTTCCTTGGCTAACTCTCCTTCGTCGTCGTTCCCATCATCCATGCACCCAAAGACACTGGTCTCATTTCATCCTTTTCATTGAGATTCTTTTACGTCGATATTTCCAATCATCGGGGTTGTGAAAATGCTAACTTCAATGCCGGTGTTCGCCATCTTCTTCTTTGGTCGAATAAGCCGCGATGCTTCATATCGATTTCTATTTCATATTTCCTACATCTTTCACTTCTAATTTTTGTCCAAAATTAATTATTTGCAGATTGCACGACAAGAATCAAAAACTTCTTCACATCGTAGGCGAAGACCAGCAGCGGCGAGGAGGACTAGGCCACTTATTTGCTTCCGTTTTTTGCATTAAATCCTTTGTTCATGTCATATTTTTACACGACGAAATATGATGCTTTGTGAAAGCCTAGATTTCTAGCGAAACAGTTCTTATGGTAAATGATTGAATGACATTGTGTATTTTTCTAATGATAAAAGTTAAAGTTGTTGTTTTAATGTGGAGATCTGTTCAAGTATATTGTTATGGGCCAGTCTACTTCGCCAGAAGCATGATACGTAAGCAACAATTCATATCCATTCACACATGAACCTGAAAATCCATTTTCCATTTTCCATTTCCTCAACTATTAGATTTCCAATTTTGCCAAATTTCAATTGAAAATTGGCAAAACAAAGTTCATTTCTACACTCGCTGCATCACTAGCTTTCGATTGATACCCATTGGATGTGTTTTGGATTAGAAATGGAAAAGTCAAAAAAATTTGTTCCAGTCTTAATTTTCACTAAGTACGTAGATAAGGGTCAGACCATTTACTCAGGATAGTTAATATTGCATTAATCTGAACATGAATGATATCCAGCCTACAGCATCCTAACTACTTCGTGGGACTTAGTTATGAAGATTTTCCATCTTTTTGGGTTACCTGGAGTCAATTTATGCTGAAAAAAACATGAGGAATGAGTGTCAAAAATTTGCATACCTTGAAATTCCATTTTTCATTCCTCAACTATTAGATGTCCAATTTTGCCAAATTTTAATTGAAAATTGTCAAAACAAGGTTCATTTCTACACTCGCTGCATCACTAGCTTTTGATTGATACCCATTGGATGTGTTTTGGATTAGAAATGGAAAAGTCGAAAAAAATTTGTTCCAGTCTTAATTTTCACTAAATACGTAGTTAAGGGTCAGACCATTTACTCAGGACAGTTAATATTGCATTAATCTGAACATGAATGATATCCAGCCTACAGCATCCTAACTACTTCGTGGGACTTAGTTATAAAGATTTTGGATCTTTTTGGGTTACCTGGAGTCAATTTATGATGAATAAAACATGAGGAATGAGTGTCAAAAATTTTCATACCTTGAAATTCCATTTCCCATTCCTCAACTATTAAATGTCAAATTTTGCCAAATTTCAATTGAAAATTGGCAAAACAAAGTTCATTTCTGCACTCGCTGCATCACTAGCTTTCGATTGATACCCATTGGATGTGTTTTTGATTAGAAATGGAAAAGTCGAAAAAAATTTGTTCCAGTCTTAATTTTCACTAAGTACGTAGTTAAGGGTCAGACCATTTAGTCTGGATCATAAACGTGGCATAAATCTGAACATGAATGATATCCACTCTACCTCATCCTAGCAACTCATTGCAACCTGCATATGCAGTTTTTGCATTATTTTGGGTCTTCATGGGTCAATTTATTCTGAAAAAACCCGAGGAATGAGTGCCTAAAATTTTTCATACCCGAGTAATGGGTAAGAAAAATTTTTCATACCTGAGGAATGGGTATGAAAAAATTTTCATACCTGAGGAATGGGTATGAAAAATTTTTCATACCTGAGGAATGGGTATGAAAAATTTTTCATACCTGAGGAATGGGTACGAAAAATTTTTCATACCTGAGGAATGGGTATGAAAAATTTTTCATTCCTCAAAAAAATGGCCAAATTTTCATTACTTTCATAAAACTAGCGATGATGGCCCCAAAAATGAAAATGACTAGGAACGAGTGGTACCATTCGAAGCGGAAATGTCCAATACACAACCCCATGTGGTTAGTTTGATAATTTTTCAACAAAAATTTTGAGAAATCAGGCGAAACATTCTGGAGGTATGAAAATATGGCAAAAGTAATGGAAAATGAGTGAAAAATAATGGAAAATGAGGTATGGGTATGGAATTGCATTTGTCGGTATAGATTGCTGGGCTGTTGTTAGGAGGGACGGAGAATCATCTACTGCTCGTGGACCTCCGCCCGAAGGGAACGGACGGGGCTCGCGTAGAATCAGTGCTGGAACTCATGCACGTCACCTGCAATCGCAACACCTGCCCCGGCGACAAGTCCGCCTTCAAGCCTGGCGGTCCCTCCCTGCCCCTCCCTGCCCCAGGGGAAGAGAGTTGAGGGAGAATGTTTCAGGCATCCGACTGGGAGCCCCAGCGCTCACCTCTCGCGGACTGAAGGAGGCGGACTTCGCACGTGTCGTTGATTTCATTCACGAAGGCGTGGAGATGACGCTCCAGATCCAGCCCAAGGCCGGCAAAACTCTCAAGGACTTCAAAGAGTTCATCGCCAGCGATCAAGATTTCATCGACAAGGTGCTAGCTGGTTTCTTTTCGGTTTTATCAGCGTCAACTGGTGATTTGAGGTGAGCGAGGCAAAGAAGCGCGTGGAGCAGTTCTCACAGGGCTTCCCCATGCCGGGCTTTGATGAGTTCTAGCTCAAAATGGCTCAGTAGTCGGACCAATGTTCATTTACATAGCGGCCTTTCTTGCCCCTCCCTGACTGTCACGTTGGCCTCTCTGGCAATATCTGCACGCTTCCTTTCTGTGATATGGACAGCCATGTTTTCACCTTTACCAGCACTGAATTTGCGGCCAGTTTTAGAACACTGAATAATCTCACTGCTGATAAATATGGGCACTTATTTCTCAGGCAATGTGGAATAGTGGCATTGTAAGAAATCAATTCACGAACTGCGCAGTTTTACACAGGAAGCTTGAAGAGCCGTTCTGCTTCGTTAACGTGCAATAATGTAGACTAGAAAAGAAAGCTCAATCATGGGCCTCAAAGACGACGTCGTTTATCTGGGAATTCTCCTGATATCTTGCTGCGTTGCTCATATTAGCAAGCACAGGTTTTTATTCCATTTGTTTACAAATGCATCTTGTTAATAAAAGTCCTAATTCTTATTGCCTTCAAATTTGATGCAAAAAAGTCAAGATCTAATTCTGAATTAGGCTGATCTGTTCGGATCGAGCGTTGGTGAATGCGACAGCTGGAGTAGGCCTGATTCTCCTGGTCTGTGGCTGGGAACTCGTCTACTCCGCTGTCCTCGTTCTAGGCACAATCGTCATCATTCGTTTCGCACCCAACAGGTTAACTGCCTCCATAAACACTAGAGCGCTAGTAATGAGGTGGTGTAGATGGTTGTTTCGTTTGGCCATCAGTTGGGCCTTTGCCTACCTCACCTTCACTCGCCTCGCCGATCGCTTCCGTCTTCCACCACTCCTCCCTCATGCCAACGCTGTTCAGCTCATCATGACACTTAGAGTTTACTTTCATTATGAGCCTAGATTTTGTGAGCAATGAACAAAAAATAATCAGAATGTTCCCAGTTTCGGTGTGAAGAGAAATGTTTTCCAACAGGTAGTAGGAATGGCGGCTGAGGTGGAGGAGAGGCGGAGAAAAGGCGGGTCGCCTGAGACTTCATTCAGGGATCTTCTGCTCTACGCTTACAACTGCATCGGCCTTTTCACAGGTTCGGAGGCCTAAGATTGTTGAAGCTGACGAGGCTTTTGCTCTAGGCCCCTACTACACGCTTCAAACGCACCTGGATGCCACGAAGGCGGAGCATCTTCATCTGCTTCCGACCAGAGCTGCCGTCGAAGGTCGTCTGCTGCCCGTCCCTTTCTACATCGCCAGCTTCCTCATCCTCAATTCTCTCTTCCCCCTCCAAGTTCATCCTAACTGATTTCTTTTTGGCATATTCAGAAGATTTGACTTGCGAGGCCCTCACTGGGACAATTTGTTGGAATGAAAGGTGGTGAATGGAGATGAATTGAGGAAATGCGGACGGAAGAGTTTCTGAGGAGAAGCAGTCTCTTGTGGCGGGTGGCGTATTCGGTGCCGGTGTTCCAGGCGATGAAGCTGCGCGTCTACTCCGCCTGGCACTTGGCCGAGGTCGCCTGTCATCTGGCAGGCCTTGGAGCCTACCCAAAAGTATCCAAGCCACGCACCGGCCAAGGGCCCACCAAGCCTCTGCCGCAAAACCTTGCCCTGTTTCCCCAGCTAATATCCCACTGTCCTCATTGGTGAAGTCAAATGTTGACAGGACGAAGGAGTGGAGCTGGGAAACGATCAGAAACGTGGACCCCTACAATTGCGTTGGCTGCTTTGCAGTGGAGGTGAAACAAAAATGGAATGAAGGCTTTCAGGAACTGGAAAGGAGTTTTCGCGGTGGAATGAAGGCTTGGAATCGTACGGTCCAGTTCTGGCTTGCCCACTTCATCTACGCCAGGGCTCCGAAAAGCATCAGGTTCGTTCCACATTATTTTGACAATTTTAGAGAGCAAAATGGATAAGAGAAGTAAGCAATGCTGGAGCATATTTGGACAGCTTAGGTAATTAGGAGGAAAGTAATAGAGTAGATGTTTGAAGAATGAGTCTGACGATGTGCGTGAGTGCGCTGTGGCACGGAGTTCACTTTGGCTACGCTGCCTCCTTCCTCACAATCCCTCTCGCTCAGGCAGCGGAGGACGCCGTTACTCCCTTCCTTTCCAAGCCCCAACTTGGCGATCAAAAGGTTTCCTCTCTTCACTTGCCAAGATGTGTCAGGAGGCTATTGATTTGAGCCAGAGAAATGGGATGGAATTGCTTGGTGGTCTGTTCGTCAGTTGGGATTCCATTACATGGCCATGGGATTTCTACTTCTCACATACAAAGATACAATTGCTTATTATAACTCTATCTATTGGATATTTCACATTCTTGCGGTTTCACTTCTGCTTGTAGTTCAACTATTTAGGACCCATCCTCTGTCAGCTCAGAATAAATGATCAAATGATACGCTATCATACCAAAGCATATTTGGCGAAGAAAATTTGTTTACGTCCCAGGCTTAATCTCGATTCATCACGAAATATAAAACTTTTTTATCTTTGCCAAACAAAAATCGATCGAAAATAAAACAAAACCATGAGACCCATAGAAGCAGAACCATTATCGATAGCAGCACAGCATTTTCCATAAAATTAGATAGATTTTTTTTAAATTATGTCGCACAAAAACAATGTGTCTTCTGAATTCAGGATCTCGTTTGATTGTTTTTCTGGAGACCTATTTGAATGCGTGCCAAGCCAAAGTCCCGACGCGATTTTAAGTCGGGGGGTTGTCTGTTCTGCACATCTTGTCACGTGACGTCCCTATTGCACAGCATTGTGCAACAGAGAGTAGGTATACGCCCTTTGCTCGTATTGCCTCATTCTAGGACTCCGACTAGATTAGCTCATCTAGATTACCACTTCTCTTCTTTCTTGCTATTCTGCATTGAACAATCCATTGACTTCAGTGAGAGATAAAGCTCAAAGCTTGATTATCTTTCACAATGAATGAAATGGGTAAAGAGCAATGGTCAACCACCGACAATCCAAACCAAGTTTGGCCTGTCCGTTTAGACCCATGGCGGTACTACGAGAAAGCCTGCGACTATGTGCGTGGGAAACGCAGTAGTCCTGCCAAATGGCTCTATCGAAATGCCAGCCCTGGTCACTGGGCCGCGGTTGATGAAAGAGGCTGGGAAAAGCCAAGATTGAAAGACCATCGGGGGCACCCGAGTTCTCCAATTAATGGCAGTCTCTCTGGCATCTTTTTCACCGCCAACGTTCTGCCGGATGGGAAGCTGCCTCCCAGCTCACCCTACGGACCAGAACGTAGATGCTTGCCCATCCGTCTACTCGACTGTTGCCTTCTTTTCTTCGCAGACTTCTACTGCTTCAACGGGCGCTCACACTATGCCATCATTGTCGCCTGTCCAACAGGCTCTCCCTTTGAAAGCCAAGTCCGCAACTTAGGGCTGCCGGAAATCACATCCGGAAATCCTTTGCTGTGGCGGGATGAAAAGGGGTGGAGGGTGACCAGTGGTCTGTGGCTGGAAGTCTTCTTGATGACGCCCATCCCCAGTGTCGCGTACGAGCCATGCGAAGAGCCCGTAAAGCTGGTAGCAAGACACGGTGGCGGCAAAGCATGGAACTCGCAGTGCGTTCAATGCAACCCAGAGAACTCGCAGTGCGTTCAATGTCAGGCGAGGAAAGCCGCTCCTGATGGCTTAGGCCATTAGAAGCTCCACCCTGCTGTCCTCAGCTGGGTGGCCCCTCCACCATCAATTACGCTACAGTGCAGATTGTGGTCGTAATTGTTGGTGGAGGGGGCCCCTCGAGTCAGTTACCTCCGCGTGGTGAGGGGCGGGCAACATCATTTGCCAATTTATCAGCAGCCACCTACTGCTCTTGGACAAATGCTGGCTAAAACTGACATTCTCGGCTGTCGCCAAGAGATGATTGGCCTCGCTTCAGGATATCAGCATGAGAGGTTTAGAATTTCTCTCACTTCTCAGCAGACGCTGCTCAAGCCCAACGAAAACACACAGACCCTCCGCCAGGCATCATGAACAGATGCTCGCCATCTCTGAATGAGCCAGCGGATCAGACTAAACAGTTGTTCAATCTCATTTTTCTCAATCGAAAAGGCCGCACTCAAACTCATGGCTACCGGTCTTCAGACTAGAATCTTTCCTTTCCTGCCGCACATTCATACTTTCCTTCTCAATCCTTCCATCCCTTCGACTATTTGTTGCTATGGGTACATTTACTTAATGACTGAATCTGCGCTATGAAACTAGACTTAGGCTTAGTCTTCAGCTTAGGCTTCAGCTTGGGCTTCATGCGGAAAGCCGGGACTCATCGTTTCATTGTTCTCTTCCAACGAAAACTGGAGCAAAAATAAAAGGAATGAAACTATTGACAGGACGTGGGCAAAAAGCCTCTGAACGGCTGGAGCAGCTGAGCAACGGAGGACTAGCTAAATTGCCTCACCTCTGAGGGCTTCAGCCCTCTCTTTGTCCTGGTTTTTCCCTTTGAGGCACTCGATTGCAACTTGATAGCAGTTGCAGCGATGGTACAGCTGACTCAGAAGGAGTAAAGATTGATGACGAGGCTCTGTAGAGTTGAGTGTGAACATATGGTCTTCGTCACTAACCTCACCACTGTATGCAAACTTTGGATGATCCTGTTAGAGAGGAGACTAAAATGAGGGTTCGGTGTTGAAGTATGTTCGTGCATGTCCTTCCGGCGCGACATTTCTGAGTAAGTGAGCGCTTCTCTCCCATTGCCTCAGTGGTATCGTGAGAACCTCTGTTTTCAGAGTGCTGAGCAGCGGTTGCAACATGCCCAGTCTCCTCCTCGTCAACTACCGCGCTCTCAGTGCGGGAGAGTCTTGCTCAAAACCAGAGCTCACCCTTTCTTTCTCTTCTTCCAACCAAAGTTTGGGCCATAACCTGGCTAAATCTCAATCAAATTCAACAAATTTTGTTGTCAACGAAAACCCAAGTCCTCCTTGTTTGATCCTAAGTCAAATTCAGCTGTGTAAAATGTCCACAAGGTGCATGACATTCATTTATGTTCCGAGCTGCTGTCAGACCTGCTCAAAGGCTAAGCTGGGCTCTTTAAGACACTTTGTTCAGGCATTTACTTTTTGCTGAAACCCCCTCACCCCAACAATGCCACCCCAAAATTTGACGTGAAGTTTTAACTCCATTTAAAAAAGGGCAAATCCTTATGCAGCATCCTCATACTGTTATAACATTCATGGTTTGATAATTTGGCAGGCACGTCATGTCCAAAGCCGCCGCTGGAGCCTCTGCGACGAACACACCCAAATGTTAATCTTTTTTCCTCCTTCAGGATTGATTGATGGCCCTAAATCTGAATTGTTGCTGGCTTAGTTGGTGGTTAGTAAGAGTTTTGTTGCAGAAATCATATCCCTTTTCTTGCAGAAATCATATCCCTTCTCTCATATCCCTTCCGCCTGGCGGGCTTCTCATCGGAGGAGATGAAATCCGTCTTTGACCTAGCCAAAACCATCGGCCACGTGTTCACGCACGAAATCTTCTCCGCCGTCCACACCAAACCCTCCTTCAGGATTGATTGGTGCCCCTAAATATGCATTGTTGCTGGCTTAGTTGGTGGTTAGTAAGGGTTTTTGTTGCAGAACTGATATGCCTTCTCAAGGCCTTCCACATGGCGGGTTTCACACCGGATGAGATGAAGTCCGCCTTTGCCCTGGCCAAAACCATCGCCCCCGTGCTCCCGCACGACATCATCTCCGGCGGCCAGGCCAAGCCCGAGCGCGAGCGCAGAGTGGAGCTGGAGGCGAAGAAGTTCTACACAATCCAGGCCTTCACCGCCTACGCTGAAACCGGTAAATAGGCTTTTGCCCATACAGTTTTGCCTTTTCTAAAACCTGTCCTCATATGTCATTTAGTTTTTGTTTTATTTGTTATATTTGTAACATCATTTTCTGCTCAAATTTTTATTTTAATATAGGTTGAATGGAAACTAAATAAACTGATCAAGTTTAGAAAGTCATGAATAAAACCAAATAAATAATTTGTAACATCATTTTCTGCTCAAATTTTTATTTTAATATAGGTTGAATGGAAACCAAATAAACTGATCAAGTTTAGGAAGTCATGAATAAAACCATGCCGGTTACCAGTCAACACTAATAGTATTGGTCAAAAGCCAGTCATACATCAATAAAACTGAAAGGTATATGAAGAACAACTAAAAAAGGGATAAAATTGACAGGGTGGACCCAGGAACAAAAGCTTCTCTTCATTTCTTTCTTTGGGAAGTTCGCGGGCGGAGCGCTGTGCCACAGCAAATACAACATCCATGAAGACGTCGCCCCTTATTTTGTCGCCTTTATGCAGAGGCTCACGGAGGCCTGGACACCCGGAGCAATGCCCCAGCTTCGACGAGGTTCGGCCTTGCCTCGTTTCTAATATTTAGACTCACCTATATTTTAAAAGACCGATCGAATGAGCAAGGGAAGAGGGAGAATTTTCCACCCAAGAGTCAAAAGGAAGACGAAATAAATTTGTAAATTTGTGCTTCAAAAATATAGTTGAAATTTTTGGCTGGTTTTCAACCCACACATGAAACACTAAATTAGTGCTCATAAGAAAATTACTAGGTTTCAGAGCGCCTCGAAAAGGAGCTTCAGGCCATTCTCACTTGGGCCCTCGACAGCGCAGTGTGTGAGGATGACGTGGTTCACAGTTTTTTATTCGTCACTGAGACATTATAAGATATTAGGATGAAATATCGATTGGAATCTAATCATACTGAAACTAGAAACATAGAATATCGATGAAAATTGTAGGAAGTGAACCGTCAGTGAAGGTGTCGTCGTCCGTCATTTTTATCCGCATTGCTTTTGTTTTTGCTAGTTTTTGCTAGTATTTTTGCTGGTGCTTTTTGCTCGTGTTTGAGACTTGAGAGCAGTGTAGTAAGCTTAAATGATTTTGATTTTTTTACGCTAAAATGATCCCGTTAAAATGATGGATCAAGTTAACGCGGCGGTAAGTTTAGTGCTCATTTTAGCGTACGTTAAAATGATCTCAAGTTAACGTAAGGTAAAATGAGCAAATATTGTGATGAAAGGTGGTGAAGCAGGACGACAGCATCGCCCTTCACGGCATCTTCCAAACCGTTCTCAACGCCTTCAGCGATGACAATGAGGGCTAATTTCATATACTTTTACTCGGTCCTATCATACTTTTCATAATGCATCGCACCAGTTGAACATGATTCAGATTACTATTGCTTCTTTGTTTGCTTTTTCATTTCGTCGTTTTTTGCTCCTTTTACTACACTTACAACCTTCATAAAGTCATAAAGTAGTAGCCAATACAAAGTAGTAAAGCACCCAATATAAAAAAACCCTGTAAAACTCATTTTCTCATGTTACCATAAAACTCATTTTACCGTGACTCATTTTACCGTGGCTTACGCTAACTTGATCAAAATGTCCCATAAAGTTACCGGGAGCCCCGTTAAATTGAGTAAAATGAACCATCAAGTTACCGTAAAAGTGATCAAGTTAGCGTAAAATCGATCAAGTTAACGTAACCTGACTCATTTTACCGTACGGTAACTTGATTAAAATCAAGATACCGTAAAATCAATCAAGTTACCATGCAATCGATCAAGTTACCGTACGGTAAAATGAGTTTTTGCACGGTAAAATGAGTTTTTGTACGGTAAAATGAGTTTTTTACGCTAAAATCATTATATTCTTAGCTTGCTACAGATGTCTTTTGCATATGTCTCGCCTTCGTTTCCCAGGTAGGACAACTGCCTCAAGTACTTTGCCTTTCCAGATTTCAGTGCCCCTCAGCAGACTCAAAATGATAAAAACGCTGTCCAAGTGAAAACAAAATGCTTGCGAAGAAATTCGGCTTCCATCGTCCCGCCAACCCGGCAAGATGTAGCACGTTTCAAGAAAAAAGCTTGCAACATCAGACGCGTACACCAGTCAAGCTCAATGGCTTAATCTAAATGCTCCGTTGATTTGATAGGCCATGATGCTGCTCGTGTTTGCTCGTGTTTGTTTGCTCGTGTTTTCTCATGGAGAGCGCTGTATGTTCGGATGACGTGGTTCACAG
>JASANA010001734.1:0-20671 GCA_030248095.1 Ptycholaimellus sp. GST1_10 | reverse complement strand
GGAAGAAGAAGGAGGCCACTGCCATATCCTGCCTAGGCTATGCAAGGCCAGCCTTGGTGCAGCAGGCATTGGAGAGCATGAGCTTCACAGTGGAGCTGCTTGTTGGACTGAGTGCCTACCATGCGGTGCTGGGCAGGGCCAAGAAGGTGCATGTGATGGAGACGTTTGTCATGTACAGCACAAGGTTTGTGGTGCTCCTGGAGGGCGCCCTGGGCAGGGAGGACTGCATTGTCTCCAAAAGGAAGAAGAAGGAGGCCACTGCCATATCCTGCCTAGGCTATGCAAGGCCGGCCTTGGTGCAGCAGGCATTGGAGAGCATGAGCTTCACAGTGGAGCTGCTTGTTGGACTGAGTGCCTACCATGAGGTGCTGGGCAGGGCCAAGAAAGTGCATGTGATGGAGACGTTTGTCATGTACAGCACAAGGTTTGTGGTGCTCCTGGAGGGCGCCCTGGGCAGGGAGGACTGCATTGTCTCCAATAGGAAGAAGAAGGAGGCCACTGCCATATCCTGCCTAGGCTATGCAAGGCCGGCCTTGGTGCAGCAGGCATTGGAAAGCATGAGCTAAACAGTGGAGCTGCTTGTTGGACTGAGTGCCTACCATGCGGTGCTGGGCAGGGCCAAGAAGGTGCATGTGATGGAGACGTTTGTCATGTACAGCACAAGGTTTGTGGTGCTCCTGGAGAGGCGCCCTGGGCAGGGAGGACTGCATTGTCTCCAATAGGAACAAGAAGGAGGCCACTGCCAGCTCCAGCCTAGGCTATGCAAGGCCGGCCTTGGTGCAGCAGGCATTGGAGAGCATGAGCTTCACAGTGGAGCTGCTTTTTGGACTGAGTGCCTACCATGCGGTGCTGGGCAGGGCCAAGAAGGTGCATGTGATGGAGACGTTTGTCATGTACAGCACAAGGTTTGTGGTGCTCCTGGGAGGGCGCCCTGGGCAGGGAGGACTGCATTGTCTCCAATAGGAAGAAGAAGGACGCCACTGCCATAACCCGCCTAGGCTCTGCAAGGCCGGCCTTTGTGCAGCAGGCATTGGAGAGCATGAGCTTCACTGTGTCGCTGCTTGTTTGACTGAGTGCCTACCATGCGGTGCTGGGCAGGGCCAAGAAGGTGCATGTGATGGAGACGTTTGTCATGTACAGCACAAGGTTTGTGGTGCTCCTGGAGGGCGCCCTGGGCAGGGAGGACTGCATTGTCTCCAATAGGAAAGAAGAAGGAGGCCTCTGCAATAGCCTGCCTAGGCTCTGGAAGTCCGGAGGTGGAGCAGCATGCAGTGTAGTGCATGAGCTTCACAGTGGAGCTGCTTGTTGGACTGAGTGCCTACCATGCGGTGCTGGGCAGGGCCAAGAAGGTGCATGTGATGGAGACGTTTGTCATGTACAGCACAAGGTTTGTGGTGCTCCTGGAGGGCGCCCTGGGCAGGGAGGACTGCATTGTCTCCAATAGGAAGAAAAGGAGGCCACTGCCATATCCTGCCTAGGCTATGCAAGGCCGGCCTTGGTGCAGCAGGCATTGGAGAGCATGAGCTTCACAGTGGAGCTGCATGTTGGAGGATTGAGTGCCTACCATGCGGTGCTGGGCAGGGCCAAGAAGGTGCATGTGATGGAGACGTTTGTCATGTACAGCACAAGGTTTGTGGTGCTCCTGGAGGGCGCCCTGGGCAGGGAGGACTGCATTGTCTCCAATAGGAAGAAGAAGGAGGCCACTGCCATATCCTCCCTAGGCTATGCAAGGCCGGCCTTGGTGCAGCAGGCATTGGAGAGCATGAGATTCACAGTGGAGCTGCTTGTTGGAGGTGAGTGCCTACCATGCGGTGCTGGGCAGGGCCAAGAAGGTGCATGTGATGGAGACGTTTGTCATGTACAGCACAAGGTTTGTGGTGCTCCTGGAGGGCGCCCTGGGCAGGGAGGACTGCATTGTCTTCAATAGGAAGGAGGGAGGCCACTGCCATATCCTGCCTAGGCTATGCAGGGCCGGCCTTGGTGCAGCAGGCATTGGAGAGCATGAGCTTTACAGTGGAGCTGCTTGTTGGACTGAGTGCCTACCATGGGCGCTCTTAGGGGCGGGGGCTGAATTGCGAACTCGTTGGGGTCGAAGTGCCTTTTGTCGGTGCTGGGCATGGCCAAGAAGGTGCATGTGATGGAGACGTTTGTCTAATGTACAGCACAAGGTTTGTGGTGCTCCCTGGAGGATGAACGCCCTGGGCAAGGAGGTTGCCGGCCGTTTCGCTGCGGCCCCTCGTGCCTGTTTTCTTTTTCCTTCTGAGGGTCCGACCATTCCACTGCATTGTCTCCAAAAGGAAGAAGAAGGAGGCCGACTGTTCCATATCCTGGCTAGGCTATGCAAGGCCGGCCTTGGTGCAGCAGGCGATTTGGAGAGCATGAGCTTCACAGTGGAGCTGCTTGTTGCCGACTGAGTGCCTACCATGCGGTGCTGGGCAGGGCCAAGAAGGTGCATGTGATGGAGACGTTTGTCATGTACAGCACAAGGTTTGTGGTGCTCCTGGAGGGCGCCCTGGGCAGGGAGGACTGCATTGTCTCCAATAGGAAGAAGAAGGAGGCCACTGCCATATCCTGGCTAGGCTATGCAAGGCCGGCCTTGGTGCAGCAGGCATTGGAGAGCATGAGCTTCACAGTGGAGCTGCTTGTTGGACTGAGTGCCTACCATGCGGTGCTGGGCAGGGCCAAGAAGGTGCATGTGATGGAGACGTTTGTCATGTACAGCACAAGGTTTGTGGTGCTCCTGGAGGGCGCCCTGGGCAGGGAGGACTGCATTGTCTCCAAAAGGAAGAAGAAGGAGGCCACTGCCATATCCTGCCTAGGCTATGCAAGGCCGGCCTTGGTGCAGCAGGCATTGGAGAGCATGAGATTCACAGTGGAGCTGCTTGTTGGACTGAGTGCCTACCATGCAGTGCTGGGCAGGGCCAAGAAGGTGCATGTGATGGAGACGTTTGTCATGTACAGCACAAGGTTTGTGGTGCTCCTGGAGGGCGCCCTGGGCAGGGAGGACTGCATTGTCTCCAATGGGGAAGAAGAAGGAGGCCACTGCCATATCCTGCCTAGGCTATGCAAGGCCGGCCTTGGTGCAGCAGGCATTGGAGAGCATGAGCTTCACAGTGGAGCTGCTTGTTGGACTGAGTGTCTACCATGCGGTGCTGGGCAGGGCTAAGAATGTGCATGTGATGGAGACGTTTGTCATGTAGAGCACAAGGTTTGTGGTGTTCCTGGAGGGCGCCCTGGGCAGGGAGGACTGCATTGTCTCCAATAGGAAGAAGAAGGAGGCCACTGCCATATCATGTCTAGGCTATGCAAGGCCGGCCTTGGTGCAGCAGGCATTGGAGAGCATGAGCTTCACAGTGGAGCTGCTTGTTGGACTGAGTGCCTTCCATGCGGTGCAGGGCAGGGCCAAGAAGGTGCATGTGATGGAGACGTTTGTCATGTACAGCACAAGGTTTGTGGTGCTCCTGGAGGGCGCCCTGGGCAGGGAGGACTGCATTGTCTCCAATAGGAAGAAGAAGGAGGCCACTGCCATATCCTGCCTAGGCTATGCAAGGCCGGCCTTGGTGCAGCAGGCATTGGAGAGCATGAGCTTCACAGTGGAGCTGCTTGTTGGACTGAGTGCCTTCCATGCGGTGCAGGGCAGGGCCAAGAAGGTGCATGTGATGGAGACGTTTGTCATGTAGAGCACAAGGTTTGTGGTGTTCCTGGAGGGCGCCCTGGGCAGGGAGGACTGCATTGTCTCCAATAGGAAGAAGAAGGAGGCCACTGCCATATCCTGCCTAGGCTATGCAAGGCCGGCCTTGGTGCAGCAGGCATTGGAGAGCATGAGCTTCACAGTGGAGCTGCTTGTTGGACTGAGTGCCTTCCATGCGGTGCAGGGCAGGGCCAAGAAGGTGCATGTGATGGAGACGTTTGTCATGTACAGCACAAGGTTTGTGGTGCTCCTGGAGGGCGCCCTGGGCAGGGAGGACTGCATTGTCTCCAATAGGAAGAAGAAGGAGGCCACTGCCATATCCTGCCTAGGCTATGCAAGGCCGGCCTTGGTGCAGCAGGCATTGGAGAGCATGAGCTTCACAGTGGAGCTGCATGTTGGACTGAGTGCCTACCATGCGGTGCTGGGCAGGGCCAAGAAGGTGCATGTGATGGAGACGTTTGTCATGTACAGCACAAGGTTTATGGTGCTCCTGGAGGGCGCCCTGGGCAGGGAGGACTGCATTGTCTCCAATAGGAAGAAGAAGGAGGCCACTGCCATATCCTGCCTAGGCTATGCAAGGCCGGCCTTGGTGCAGCAGGCATTGGAGAGCATGAGCTTCACAGTGGAGCTGCTTGTTGGACTGAGTGCCTACCATGCGGTGCTGGGCAGGGCCAAGAAGGTGCATGTGATGGAGACGTTTGTCATGTACAGCACAAGGTTTGTGGTGCTCCTGGAGGGCGCCGTGGGCAGGGAGGACTGCATTGTCTTCAATAGGAAGAAGAAGGAGGCCACTGCCATATCCTGCCTAGGCTATGCAAGGCCGGCCTTGGTGCAGCAGGCATTGGAGAGCATGAGCTTTACAGTGGAGCTGCTTGTTGGACTGAGTGCCTACCATGCGGTGCTGGGCAGGGCCAAGAAGGTGCATGTGATGGAGACGTTTGTCATGTACAGCACAAGGTTTGTGGTGCTCCTGGAGGGCGCCCTGGGCAAGGAGGACTGCGTTGTCTCCAAAAGGAAGAAGAAGGAGGCCACTGCCATATCCTGGCTAGGCTATGCAAGGCCGGCCTTGGTGCAGCAGACATTGGAGAGCATGAGCTTCACAGTGGAGCTGCTTGTTGGACTGAGTGCCTACCATGCGGTGCTGTTCAGGGCCAAGAAGGTGCATGTGATGGAGACGTTTGTCATGTACAGCACAAGGTTTGTGGTGCTCCTGGAGGGCGCCCTGGGCAGGGAGGACTGCATTGTCTCCAATAGGAAGAAGAAGGAGGCCACTGCCATATCCTGGCTAGGCTATGCAAGGCCGGCCTTGGTGCAGCAGGCATTGGAGAGCATGAGCTTCACAGTGGAGCTGCTTGTTGGACTGAGTGCCTACCATGCGGTGCTGGGCAGGGCCAAGAAGGTGCATGTGATGGAGACGTTTGTCATGTACAGCACAAGGTTTGTGGTGCTCCTGGAGGGCGCCCTGGGCAGGGAGGACTGCATTGTCTCCAATAGGAAGAAGAAGGAGGCCACTGCCATATCCTGCCTAGGCTATGCAAGGCCAGCCTTGGTGCAGCAGGCATTGGAGAGCATGAGCTACACAGTGGAGCTGCTTGTTGGACTGAGTGCCTCCCATGCGGTGCTGGGCAGGGCCAAGAAGGTGCATGTGATGGAGACGTTTGTCATGTACAGCACAAGGTTTGTGGTGCTCCTGGAGGGGCGCCGTGGGCAGGGAGGACTGCATTGTCTTCAATAGGAAGAAGAAGGAGGCCACTGCCATATCCTGCCTAGGCTATGCAAGGCCGGCCTTGGTGCAGCAGGCATTGGAGAGCATGAGCTTTACAGTGGAGCTGCTTGTTGGACTGAGTGCCTACCATACGGTGCTGGGCAGGGCCAAGAAGGTGCATGTGATGGAGACGTTTGTCATGTACAGCACAAGGTTTGTGGTGCTCCTGGAGGGCGCCCTGGGCAAGGAGGACTGCGTTGTCTCCAAAAGGAAGAAGAAGGAGGCCACTGCCATATCCTGGCTAGGCTATGCAAGGCCGGCCTTGGTGCAGCAGACATTGGAGAGCATGAGCTTCACAGTGGAGCTGCTTGTTGGACTGAGTGCCTACCATGCGGTGCTGTTCAGGGCCAAGAAGGTGCATGTGATGGAGACGTTTGTCATGTACAGCACAAGGTTTGTGGTGCTCCTGGAGGGCGCCCTGGGCAGGGAGGACTGCATTGTCTCCAATAGGAAGAAGAAGGAGGCCACTGCCATATCCTGGCTAGGCTATGCAAGGCCGGCCTTGGTGCAGCAGGCATTGGAGAGCATGAGCTTCACAGTGGAGCTGCTTGTTGGACTGAGTGCCTACCATGCGGTGCTGGGCAGGGCCAAGAAGGTGCATGTGATGGAGACGTTTGTCATGTACAGCACAAGGTTTGTGGTGCTCCTGGAGGGCGCCCTGGGCAGGGAGGACTGCATTGTCTCCAATAGGAAGAAGAAGGAGGCCACTGCCATATCCTGCCTAGGCTATGCAAGGCCAGCCTTGGTGCAGCAGGCATTGGAGAGCATGAGCTTCACAGTGGAGCTGCTTGTTGGACTGAGTGCCTACCATGCAGTGCTGGGCAGGGCCAAGAAGGTGCATGTGATGGAGACGTTTGTCATGTACAGCACAAGGTTTGTGGTGCTCCTGGAGGGCGCCCTGGGCAGGGAGGACTGCATTGTCTCCAATAGGAAGAAGAAGGAGGCCACTGCCATATCCTGCCTAGGCTATGCAAGGCCGGCCTTGGTGCAGCAGCCATTGGAGAGCATGAGCTTCACAGTGGAGCTGCTTGTTGGACTGAGTGCCTACCATGCGGTGCTGGGCAGGGCTAAGAATGTGCATGTGATGGAGACGTTTGTCATGTACAGCACAAGGTTTGTGGTGCTCCTGGAGGGCGCCCTGGGCAGGGAGGACTGCATTGTCTCCAATAGGAAGAAGAAGGAGGCCACTGCCATATCCTGCCTAGGCTATGCAAGGCCGGCCTTGGTGCAGCAGGCATTGGAGAGCATGAGCTTCACAGTGGAGCTGCTTGTTGGACTGAGTGCCTACCATGCGGTGCTGGGCAGGGCCAAGAAGGTGCATGTGATGGAGACGTTTGTCATGTACAGCACAAGGTTTGTGGTGCTCCTGGAGGGCGCCCTGGGCAGGGAGGACTGCATTGTCTTCAATAGGAAGAAGAAGGAGGCCACTGCCATATCCTGCCTAGGCTTTGCAAGGCCGGCCTTGGTGCAGCAGGCATTGGAGAGCATGAGCTTTACAGTGGAGCTGCTTGTTGGACTGAGTGCCTACCATGCGGTGCTGGGCAGGGCCAAGAAGGTGCATGTGATGGAGACGTTTGTCATGTACAGCACAAGGTTTGTGGTGCTCCTGGAGGGCGCCCTGGGCAAGGAGGACTGCATTGTCTCCAAAGGAAGAAGAAGGAGGCCACTGCCTAGGCTATGCAAGGCTGGCCTTGGTGCAGCAGGCATTGGAGAGCATGAGCTTCACAGTGGAGCTGCTTGTTGGACTGAGTGCCTACCATGCGGTGCTGGGCAGGGCCAAGAAGGTGCATGTGATGGAGACGTTTGTCATGTACAGCACAAGGTTTGTGGTGCTCCTGGAGGGCGCCCTGGGCAGGGAGGACTGCATTGTCTCCAATAGGAAGAAGAAGGAGGCCACTGCCATATCCTGCCTAGGCTATGCAAGGCCGGCCTTGGTGCAGCAGGCATTGGAGAGCATGAGCTTCACAGTGGAGCTGCTTGTTGGACTGAGTGCCTACCATGCGGTGCTGGGCAGGGCCAAGAAGGTGCATGTGATGGAGACGTTTGTCATGTACAGCACAAGGTTTGTGGTGCTCCTGGAGGGCGCCCTGGGCAGGGAGGACTGCATTGTCTCCAATAGGAAGAAGAAGGAGGCCACTGCCATATCCTGCCTAGGCTATGCAAGGCCGGCCTTGGTGCAGCAGGCATTGGAGAGCATGAGCTTCACAGTGGAGCTGCTTGTTGGACTGAGTGCCTACCATGCGGTGCTGGGCAGGGCCAAGAAGGTGCATGTGATGGAGACGTTTGTCATGTACAGCACAAGGTTTGTGGTGCTCCTGGAGGGCGCCCTGGGCAGGGAGGACTGCATTGTCTCCAATAGGAAGAAGAAGGAGGCCACTGCCATATCCTGCCTAGGCTATGCAAGGCCGGCCTTGGTGCAGCAGGCATTGGAGAGCATGAGCTTCACAGTGGAGCTGCTTGTTGGACTGAGTGCCTACCATGCGGTGCTGGGCAGGGCCAAGAAGGTGCATGTGATGGAGACGTTTGTCATGTACAGCACAAGGTTTGTGGTGCTCCTGGAGGGCGCCCTGGGCAGGGAGGACTGCATTGTCTCCAATAGGAAGAAGAAGGAGGCCACTGCCATATCCTGCCTAGGCTATGCAAGGCCGGCCTTGGTGCAGCAGGCATTGGAGAGCATGAGCTTCACAGTGGAGCTGCTTGTTGGACTGAGTGCCTACCATGCGGTGCTGGGCAGGGCCAAGAAGGTGCATGTGATGGAGACGTTTGTCATGTACAGCACAAGGTTTGTGGTGCTCCTGGAGGGCGCCCTGGGCAGGGAGGACTGCATTGTCTCCAATAGGAAGAAGAAGGAGGCCACTGCCATATCCTGCCTAGGCTATGCAAGGCCGGCCTTGGTGCAGCAGGCATTGGAGAGCATGAGCTTCACAGTGGAGCTGCTTGTTGGACTGAGTGCCTACCATGCGGTGCTGGGCAGGGCCAAGAAGGTGCATGTGATGGAGACGTTTGTCATGTACAGCACAAGGTTTGTGGTGCTCCTGGAGGGCGCCCTGGGCAGGGAGGACTGCATTGTCTCCAATAGGAAGAAGAAGGAGGCCACTGCCATATCCTGCCTAGGCTATGCAAGGCCGGCCTTGGTGCAGCAGGCATTGGAGAGCATGAGCTTCACAGTGGAGCTGCTTGTTGGACTGAGTGCCTACCATGCGGTGCTGGGCAGGGCCAAGAAGGTGCATGTGATGGAGACGTTTGTCATGTACAGCACAAGGTTTGTGGTGCTCCTGGAGGGCGCCCTGGGCAGGGAGGACTGCATTGTCTCCAATAGGAATAAGAAGGAGGCCACTGCCATATCCTGCCTAGGCTATGCAAGGCCGGCCTTGGTGCAGCAGGCATTGGAGAGCATGAGCTTCACAGTGGAGCTGCTTGTTGGACTGAGTGCCTACCATGCGGTGCTGGGCAGGGCCAAGAAGTGCATGTGATGGAGACGTTTGTCATGTACAGCACAAGGTTTGTGGTGCTCCTGGAGGGCGCCCTGGGCAGGGAGGACTGCATTGTCTCCAATAGGAAGAAGAAGGAGGCCACTGCCATATCCTGCCTAGGCTATGCAAGGCCGGCCTTGGTGCAGCAGGCATTGGAGAGCATGAGCTTCACAGTGGAGCTGCTTGTTGGACTGAGTGCCTACCATGCGGTGCTGGGCAGGGCCAAGAAGTGCATGTGATGGAGACGTTTGTCATGTACAGCACAAGGTTTGTGGTGCTCCTGGAGGGCGCCCTGGGCAGGGAGGACTGCATTGTCTCCAATAGGAAGAAAAAGGAGGCCACTGCCATATCCTGCCTAGGCTATGCAAGGCCGGCCTTGGTGCAGCAGGCATTGGAGAGCATGAGCTTCACAGTGGAGCTGCTTGTTGGACTGAGTGCCTACCATGCGGTGCTGGGCAGGGCCAAGAAGGTGCATGTGATGGAGACGTTTGTCATGTACAGCACAAGGTTTGTGGTGCTCCTGGAGGGCGCCCTGGGCAGGGAGGACTGCATTGTCTCCAATAGGAAGAAAAAGGAGGCCACTGCCATATCCTGCCTAGGCTATGCAAGGCCGGCCTTGGTGCAGCAGGCATTGGAGAGCATGAACTTCACAGTGGAGCTGCTTGTTGGACTGAGTGCCTACCATGCGGTGCTGGGCAGGGCCAAAAAGGTGCATGTGATGGAGACGTTTGTCATGTAGAGCACAAGGTTTGTGGTGCTCCTGGAGGGCGCCCTGGGCAGGGAGGACTGCATTGTCTCCAATAGGAAGAAGAAGGAGGCCACTGCCATATCCTGCCTAGGCTATGCAAGGCCGGCCTTGGTGCAGCAGGCATTGGAGAGCATGAGCTTCACAGTGGAGCTGCTTGTTGGACTGAGTGCCTACCATGCGGTGCTGGGCAGGGCCAAGAAGGTGCATGTGATGGAGACGTTTGTCATGTACAGCACAAGGTTTGTGGTGCTCCTGTAGGGCGCCCTGGGCAGGGAGGACTGCATTGTCTCCAATAGGAAGAAGAAGGAGGCCACTGCCATATCCTGCCTAGGCTATGCAAGGCCGGCCTTGGTGCAGCAGGCATTGGAGAGCATGAGCTTCACAGTGGAGCTGCTTGTTGGACTGAGTGCCTACCATGCGGTGCTGGGCAGGGCCAAGAAGGTGCATGTGATGGAGACGTTTGTCATGTACAGCACAAGGTTTGTGGTGCTCCTGGAGGGCGCCCTGGGCAGGGAGGACTGCATTGTCTCCAATAGGAAGAAGAAGGAGGCCACTGCCATATCCTGCCTAGGCTATGCAAGGCCGGCCTTGGTGCAGCAGGCATTGGAGAGCATGAGCTTCACAGTGGAGCTGCTTGTTGGACTGAGTGCCTACCATGCGGTGCTGGGCAGGGCCAAGAAGGTGCATGTGATGGAGACGTTTGTCATGTACAGCACAAGGTTTGTGGTGCTCCTGGAGGGCGCCCTGGGCAGGGAGGACTGCATTGTCTCCAATAGGAAGAAGAAGGAGGCCACTGCCATATCCTGCCTAGGCTATGCAAGGCCGGCCTTGGTGCAGCAGGCATTGGAGAGCATGAGCTTCACAGTGGAGCTGCTTGTTGGACTGAGTGCCTACCATGCGGTGCTGGGCAGGGCCAAGAAGGTGCATGTGATGGAGACGTTTGTCATGTACAGCACAAGGTTTGTGGTGCTCCTGGAGGGCGCCCTGGGCAGGGAGGACTGCATTGTCTCCAATAGGAAGAAGAAGGAGGCCACTGCCATATCCTGCCTAGGCTATGCAAGGCCGGCCTTGGTGCAGCAGGCATTGGAGAGCATGAGCTTCACAGTGGAGCTGCTTGTTGGACTGAGTGCCTACCATGCGGTGCTGGGCAGGGCCAAGAAGGTACATGTGATGGAGACGTTTGTCATGTACAGCACAAGGTTTGTGGTGCTCCTGGAGGGCGCCCTGGGCAGGGAGGACTGCATTGTCTCCAATAGGAAGAAGAAGGAGGCCACTGCCATATCCTGCCTAGGCTATGCAAGGCCGGCCTTGGTGCAGCAGGCATTGGAAAGCATGAGCTAAACAGTGGAGCTGCTTGTTGGACTGAGTGCCTACCATGCGGTGCTGGGCAGGGCCAAGAAGGTGCATGTGATGGAGACGTTTGTCATGTACAGCACAAGGTTTGTGGTGCTCCTGGAGGGCGCCCTGGGCAGGGAGGACTGCATTGTCTCCAATAGGAAGAAGAAGGAGGCCACTGCCATATCCTGCCTAGGCTATGCAAGGCCGGCCTTGGTGCAGCAGGCATTGGAGAGCATGAGCTTCACAGTGGAGCTGCTTGTTGGACTGAGTGCCTACCATGCGGTGCTGGGCAGGGCCAAGAAGGTGCATGTGATGGAGACGTTTGTCATGTACAGCACAAGGTTTGTGGTGCTCCTGGAGGGCGCCCTGGGCAGGGAGGACTGCATTGTCTCCAATAGGAAGAAGAAGGAGGCCACTGCCATATCCTGCCTAGGCTATGCAAGGCCGGCCTTGGTGCAGCAGGCATTGGAGAGCATGAGCTTCACAGTGGAGCTGCTTGTTGGACTGAGTGCCTACCATGCGGTGCTGGGCAGGGCCAAGAAGGTACATGTGATGGAGACGTTTGTCATGTACAGCACAAGGTTTGTGGTGCTCCTGGAGGGCGCCCTGGGCAGGGAGGACTGCATTGTCTCCAATAGGAAGAAGAAGGAGGCCACTGCCATATCCTGCCTAGGCTATGCAAGGCCGGCCTTGGTGCAGCAGGCATTGGAAAGCATGAGCTAAACAGTGGAGCTGCTTGTTGGACTGAGTGCCTACCATGCGGTGCTGGGCAGGGCCAAGAAGGTGCATGTGATGGAGACGTTTGTCATGTACAGCACAAGGTTTGTGGTGCTCCTGGAGGGCGCCCTGGGCAGGGAGGACTGCATTGTCTCCAAAAGGAAGAAGAATGAGACCACTGCCATATCCTGCCTAGGCTATGCAAGGCCGGCCTTGGTGCAGCAGGCATTGGAGAGCATGAGCTTCACAGTAGAGCTGCTTGTTGGACTGAGTGCCTACCATGCGGTGCTGGGCAGGGCCAAGAAGGTGCATGTGATGGAGACGTTTGTCATGTACAGCACAAGGTTTGTGGTGCTCCTGGAGGGCGCCCTGGGCAGGGAGGACTGCATTGTCTCCAATAGGAAGAAGAAGGAGGCCACTGCCATATCCTGCCTAGGCTATGCAAGGCCGGCCTTGGTGCAGCAGGCATTGGAGAGCATGCGCTTCACAGTGGAGCTGCTTGTTGGACTGAGTGCCTACCATGTGGTCTGGGCAGGGCCAAGAAGGTGCATGTGATGGAGACGTTTGTCATGTACAGCACAAGGTTTGTGGTGCTCCTGGAGGGCGCCCTGGGCAGGGAGGACTGCATTGTCTCCAAAAGGAAGAAGAATGAGACCACTGCCATATCCTGCCTAGGCTATGCAAGGCCGGCCTTGGTGCAGCAGGCATTGGAGAGCATGAGCTTCACAGTGGAGCTGCTTGTTGGACTGAGTGCCTACCATGCGGTGCTGGGCAGGGCCAAGAAGGTGCATGTGATGGAGACGTTTGTCATGTACAGCACAAGGTTTGTGGTGCTCCTGGAGGGCGCCCTGGGCAGGGAGGACTGCATTGTCTCCAATAGGAAGAAGAAGGAGGCCACTGCCATATCCTGCCTAGGCTATGCAAGGCCGGCCTTGGTGCAGCAGGCATTGGAGAGCATGAGCTTCACAGTGGAGCTGCTTGTTGGACTGAGTGCCTACCATGCGGTGCTGGGCAGGGCCAAGAAGGTGCATGTGATGGAGACGTTTGTCATGTACAGCACAAGGTTTGTGGTGCTCCTGGAGGGCGCCCTGGGCAGGGAGGACTGCATTGTCTCCAATAGGAAGAAGAAGGAGGCCACTGCCATATCCTGCCTAGGCTATGCAAGGCCGGCCTTGGTGCAGCAGGCATTGGAGAGCATGAGCTTCACAGTGGAGCTGCTTGTTGGACTGAGTGCCTACCATGCGGTGCTGGGCAGGGCCAAGAAGGTGCATGTGATGGAGACGTTTGTCATGTACAGCACAAGGTTTGTGGTGCTCCTGGAGGGCGCCCTGGGCAGGGAGGACTGCATTGTCTCCAATAGGAAGAAGAAGGAGGCCACTGCCATATCCTGCCTAGGCTATGCAAGGCCGGCCTTGGTGCAGCAGGCATTGGAGAGCATGAGCTTCACAGTAGAGCTGCTTGTTGGACTGAGTGCCTACCATGCGGTGCTGGGCAGGGCCAAGAAGGTGCATGTGATGGAGCCGTTTGTCATGTACAGCACAAGGTTTGTGGTGCTCCTGGAGGGCGCCCTGGGCAGGGAGGACTGCATTGTCTCCAAAAGGAAGAAGAATGAGACCACTGCCATATCCTGCCTAGGCTATGCAAGGCCGGCCTTGGTGCAGCAGGCATTGGAGAGCATGCGCTTCACAGTAGAGCTGCTTGTTGGACTGAGTGCCTACCATGCGGTGCTGGGCAGGGCCAAGAAGGTGCATGTGATGGAGACGTTTGTCATGTACAGCACAAGGTTTGTGGTGCTTCTGGAGGGCGCCCTGGGCAGGGAGGACTGCATTGTCTCCAAAAGGAAGAAGAATGAGACCACTGCCATATCCTGCCTAGGCTATGCAAGGCCGGCCTTGGTGCAGCAGGCATTGGAGAGCATGAGCTTCACAGTAGAGCTGCTTGTTGGACTGAGTGCCTACCATGCGGTGCTGGGCAGGGCCAAGAAGGTGCATGTGATGGAGACGTTTGTCATGTACAGCACAAGGTTTGTGGTGCTCCTGGAGGGCGCCCTGGGCAGGGAGGACTGCATTGTCTCCAATAGGAAGAAGAAGGAGGCCACTGCCATATCCTGCCTAGGCTATGCAAGGCCGGCCTTGGTGCAGCAGGCATTGGAGAGCATGAGCTTCACAGTGGAGCTGATTGTTGGACTGAGTGCCTACCATGCGGTGCTGGGCAGGGCCAAGAAGGTGCATGTGATGGAGACGTTTGTCATGTACAGCACAAGGTTTGTGGTGCTCCTGGAGGGCGCCCTGGGCAGGGAGGACTGCATTGTCTCCAATAGGAAGAAGAAGGAGGCCACTGCCATATCCTGCCTAGGCTATGCAAGGCCGGCCTTGGTGCATCAGGCATTGGAGAGCATGAGCTTCACAGTGGAGCTGCTTGTTGGACTGAGTGCCTACCATGCGGTGCTGGGCAGGGCCAAGAAGGTGCATGTGATGGAGACGTTTGTCATGTACAGCACAAGGTTTGTGGTGCTCCTGGAGGGCGCCCTGGGCAGGGAGGACTGCATTGTCTCCAATAGGAAGAAGAAGGAGGCCACTGCCATATCCTGCCTAGGCTATGCAAGGCCGGCCTTGGTGCAGCAGGCATTGGAGAGCATGCGCTTCACAGTGGAGCTGCTTGTTGGACTGAGTGCCTACCATGTGGTGCTGGGCAGGGCCAAGAAGGTGCATGTGATGGAGACGTTTGTCATGTACAGCACAAGGTTTGTGGTGCTCCTGGAGGGCGCCCTGGGCAGGGAGGACTGCATTGTCTCCAAAAGGAAGAAGAATGAGACCACTGCCATATCCTGCCTAGGCTATGCAAGGCCGGCCTTGGTGCAGCAGGCATTGGAGAGCATGAGCTTCACAGTGGAGCTGATTGTTGGACTGAGTGCCTACCATGCGGTGCTGGGCAGGGCCAAGAAGGTGCATGTGATGGAGACGTTTGTCATGTACAGCACAAGGTTTGTGGTGCTCCTGGAGGGCGCCCTGGGCAGGGAGGACTGCATTGTCTCCAATAGGAAGAAGAAGGAGGCCACTGCCATATCCTGCCTAGGCTATGCAAGGCCGGCCTTGGTGCATCAGGCATTGGAGAGCATGAGCTTCACAGTGGAGCTGCTTGTTGGACTGAGTGCCTACCATGCGGTGCTGGGCAGGGCCAAGAAGGTGCATGTGATGGAGACGTTTGTCATGTACAGCACAAGGTTTGTGGTGCTCCTGGAGGGCGCCCTGGGCAGGGAGGACTGCATTGTCTCCAATAGGAAGAAGAAGGAGGCCACTGCCATATCCTGCCTAGGCTATGCAAGGCCGGCCTTGGTGCAGCAGGCATTGGAGAGGGGGACGGAGCTGGACAGCATAGGGTTTGCCAAGGATGCCCACCTGGGGATGTTGGTGACCAATGAGGAGACAAAGCAGCTGCTGGAGCAGGTGATGCTGGACAAGGATGGCACGTTTGTTGTCCCGCTGCTGTTCAAGGAAGGCGCTGCCTCACTTGCAAGCAATTTCCACCAGGCCTACCAGAGATCAAAGAAGATGCACGTGAGGCTCACTAAGGACAAGAAGGAGGAGTACTATGGTGAGTTGGAGGGGCACAAGGTGGAGGGGTGCTGGTTGGCTGTGCTGGTTGTGGAGCCGCTGGAGCCTGGCCGGCTTGTGCACCACCTTGCCCATTTCAAGGCGCCTGGGGGCAAATAGTGCAGACTGGTAGTGGATGCGTTGAGCAAGGCAGGGTTGCTGCTGAGGTCCCTCAACAATCTTTTATCGCTTTTATCTTTTATCGCAACCTCCTCAGCTGACTTGTGGCGGTGCAGATGCATCTCCAGCTGAACAAGTATGCCTTCTCCGCCAACATACAAGCCGCCTTCTGTGCCATGAACGTGTGGCCAGAGCATCAAAAGGCCCTGCGGGTAATCCTGCGCAAGGACTATACAAAGCTGATGGGCGCCAAGAACTACCAGATCTACTGACATATGCATGATCATGGGCTGGGATGTGTCGCCGTGGCTGCTGCAGGCATGCATCATGAAGTTGGCCGAGGACATGCTGGATGGGAAGGAGCAATTTGGACTGACAGTGCCCCCCCCCCCCTTCATCCTGTTGCCCCAGCCATTCCATGCTAGTTAGATGATGACAGAAAGAAAACTTTGACGGACTTGTCCTACATGACAATGAAGCTCAGCACCATCATGAACAGCCTCTGCTTTGGCCACCACATCGTCAACGGATAACCCATCGGGTTCAATTGGCTTTGCTACAGACTGTGCTTCTTCCCTCCCACTCTGCCAGCCTTGACAGGCCAAGGATTAGCACACTTTTGGTAAAAATAAACCACTCAGCTCAGTCTAAAAGTACTTGGGCAGTTGAAACCCACTGTGCGGTGAACTGGCACTGTTTTAGCTTTTTTTAAGTTTATGCATGAATTAGTTTTTTTGCGCTTTTCAGCTAAACATAGCAACGAAAGTCCCTGCATAAATTCTCGGTTAGAAGCATCACAAAACTAAACCAGTCATTGAGTGATATTTTGGAAGATCTAGAATTCTTTGGATTTTGCGCTTGAAGAAGACAATTTAACAAACTAATTTGAAAACTACTCTATTGTTTAGGGCCGCAGAGCAGTCGTTTCCTTTTCTCTTGTCTTAGTTACATTCTTATGCGGTTTAGAAATTATATGAAAACATTTCTTTAAAGCAACACGTCATTGAGACGAATGTTCATCAGAAAAATAGTTTGACAATAAAAAATTTTAACGTTATCAAACTAGAGGTTCACGAGAACAAGAGTTCACCAGACTTGTAGTTTACAATTGGGTGCGAGTGGAGAGTAAGCAAGGACCTGCCTTAGCGAACCACACTCTTTATTATGAAAATTTAAAAAATGCTTGCGTGCTAAATTTTTGAAGGCATTTTAAAGAGCAAGCCAAACCTCAAAACTTAAATTAAAAAAGATTTTCAAAATTGGTTGAGAATTGGGCAAGTTATAGCAAAAAAAATTTTCATAAAAGGTCTGTGTGTGATCTTTCCGTCCCCAATTGGGCTGGCGCGAACGGAGCTTTAGCGGAGTGTCAGCGCCCAGCCCCTCTTTTCGACCTAGGTGTACGTTTTAGGGGTTATTGCTAGATCTCAATTTTGATAAGGCTGCTGCTCGTCACAGAAAGCTCCAATCGTTTAAATTCTTTTTGCAATGGAAAGAGCAACATCGAATTGACTATAGTTTATCTTTTGACTTTAGCCCAAAACTATTTGTTTCACTGTGAAAAATGCAAAAAACCATTTGTCCGAACTCCTCCTCCTTCTCCTTCTCCTTCTTCTTCTTCTTCTCCGCATCTATTCAATGGACGATAGTAGGTATTCATTTTACCCCCCCCCCCAACCCCCTTCCCCGGGTCCCTAGGCCTCATGTATTTAGCTTTTCAGTTACACCAAGAAGTCATATGCACCAGTGGTGTAGTGGTGCAAGCGATTGGACTGCTGAATGAATCTAGGAGGTTCGAATCCTTCTCATTGATTCACTTTAATTTTTGTGTATTTCAATATGTGAAAATTACTGGTACCATCGGCAGGCCTAAATAAAAGCTCTTTTCTCCCAAATATCGATTGCCAAGAACTCAAGAACCAAAAAAAATCCTCAAAAATTGTGTAACCCAAGAAAAATTCCCAAAAAAATTTAATTCGCCAATATATTTGCATTGTACTTTTTATTTTCAAATGTTTTCTTTTTGTTATTTTTATTAAAAAAAGTTTATTTAAATAAGTTTTGTTTATTTTTTATTCATTTATCCAATAAAATCGTTACTAAAAAAATAACCAAAAATATAAAATTTGTATTTATATGTTATATAATATGTTAAAAGTGGAAGAAATATCTGGTACCATCGGCAGGCCAAATGTAGTCTCTTTTCTCCAAAATTTTGAATTGCCTCGAGTAAAAAGTCAAGGAAATACAATTTCTACTAGTGGAATCTGCTGCGTCATCTGCATTTTGTTTTGGGCGCTCATGGAAAGAGACACTGAACTGCGCGCCAAAAACAAAATGCAACTGTCCAAGCAGCAGATTCCACTAGTAGAAATTGTATTTCCTTGGCTTTTTACTCGAGGCAATTCATAATTTTGGAGAAAAAAGACTACATTTGGCCTGCCGATGGTACCAGATATACTTCTTTTTGATACGGGTTACTTGGTATAGTCTGGCGGGTATAAGTGGAATTTCACACATTATTAATATTTTTCTCCCTTAGAAAGTTTTTAAAATTTTAGAATTCTTTCTTGCGCGACATTTTTGAAAATCACATCAAAAATTATCCGATTGGTCTAGCTATGAGATCTCAGCAACTACTAAACCGATTTGCAAAATTCAAAAAGCATCATGCTCACAATGTGCTACTTTTTGCTGATTAAACTATTTGTAGCTTTTATAACGCAATGCTGAACAATCGCGGTCACCTATAGAGCTTTGCGGCACTATACTTGTCATATTTACTGCTAAATATTAGTTTTAGGGACCAATACACACTTCTGCTACATTGGCTTCCTTTGTTTTAGTTCAAAATGAGTCAATCGTGAATCGACTATTTCCTTTGCTTAAGCATAAAAACAAGATTTTTCAGGCTTCAACATATTTTTCTGTAGCAGCTGAATGGCTAAGAATCGCTCACAAAACTTGAGTTTTTTGTTCAAATGCTGTTTTATGCTGGGTTTAAATCAGTTTACTTTTGAAATTGGTTGAGGAACCACAGACTTATTATATTAAATGATGAATTTTCATGCATTCGAAGAAGATGGCAAAAAGGCAAGTATGTGGTTTCTCAGCTAACTTTAAAAGTAAGCACATAACTAAAACCAGCATACAAAAATTGTGAACAAAAAATCAAATGTTGTGTGCTATTCTTAGCCGTGCAACTGCTACCGAAACTATGTTTAAAGTCTTGTAATCAATCCTATGCTTAAGCATAAAAATTGTGATGTTTCCCAAGCCGGTTTCGTCGGCCTATGTTGATGAGGCGGGTGGAAGGGAGGCCGGGATCAGTCTGTATATTTTCCCCGAGATGCCCTAACCTGTTCCGCTCTTCTTCCCTTCCCTTCCGGTGACGATGAAAGAGAATCTGGCTAAGTTCCTGCTGTATATCACCACAGCGTTTGGTAAAGCAGAGAGCTGATTAGCTTTTCTGTACCTCCACCGACCACCTCTACAATGCTACTACAATGTCCGGCACCGCTTCTGCCAACTTCTGCTTCGGCAACAACTTCCGGCCTTTGGATTTCGCCGCCTGCCATCAGCAGCGATCAAGTCAAAGGCCCCAGTCACTGATCTACCAGAGCCAGGACAGCGAATCGAGCCCAGCCTTCAATGCCGGACTTCGCTTCGCTGCCAGACAGGACACCCTGCAGCCCAGAACTTCACTCAACCAGAGCCGGCCTCATGAACTTCTATGCGGCAGCAACTGCAACTGCGACTACGCTGCATGGAATTGAAAATTGACTTTGGAGTCTCTTTTCAATGTCCGTTCTTCATCAGCAACATTGCAGCGCCAAGTTTCCAGACATCACGCCATTTTCGGGCGGTAAACAGGAAACTCTGACATCACACGGCACACTTGCTACCGTAATCCGCTGCCACTAAGGGTTTTGAAGCGAACTGGAAAGTTCTCTTCAAACAGCATCTCCCTTTTGATGATTTCATTTTATCCTTGCAGATTTTATGAAATCATTGAACGCCGACGATCAAGACAACAGTCGACTTCACTTCAGGGCATTGAAAATTAACTGAAAAGTTTCTTTTCATGCTGACGTCATCAGCGTCATCTTCAGAATTTCATCATCCTGAAAAGGATTTTGAATTTCTCTTCAACTGCCAGCTACTAGTGTCGATCCGCCTTCGATGCCAGACTTTGAAATTGGCCATTGTCAATTGTCAAAGATCTTTGCTGCCAGCCCAGTCAACGTCAGCACAGACTCAACTCTGCTTGGGCATCGAAAACTAACTGCAAAGTTGTTTTCATGCTGACTCTGCAAGCATCGTCGATAGCAATTTCATTATCCTTGGACGGATCTTGAAATTGCCTGCAGCCAACAGCAACTGCATGTTTTTGCTGCCAGAGTTCAAAATTGGCTCCGACCAGTTTTCAAACTCCTGGCCTCTGCTGCAACCAAGCCGGCCAGCCAGACCAGCTATCCAGCAAGCAACGTTTACGCTGCTAGAGTTTTGGAACCGTCTCTGACCAGTCCAAAACTCCCTGCTGCCTGCTGCAACCTCGCCGGCCAGCCTGTTTATAAATCTTTGCGGATTTATAAATGATCGAGCATCGCTGAAGAAAAGATGGGCCAACTTCAGAGTCAACTGCCGTCTTTCAACGTCGCATCATTTACGGATCTTTATGATCATGTAAATTGGAAAGCAACGGCGAAAGACGAGGAACAAAGCGACTCATCAGCGGCTTTCCTTTTCTACGTGGACAACGACTGGACCAGACCCAGCTCAGTGGACTGCTTGCACTGCCACTGCTATGGCCTCCCAGTCGTCTGCAACCTCAGCCTGTTCACCTGCGGCCAGAAGGACTTCTTCACGGGCGGCGCCCTCCACAAACACTTCGACTGCATAGACTGCGGCCTCTGCCACTTTCTGCCTAACAGCAGCTACACTGCTAGCTCTAGGACTCTGTTCCGATCGTCGCTAACTACGGCTTGCTGCCCATGCTCTACTCTAGCATCAAGCCGACCAAGTCCAGCGTCTACGCCCTCTTCAACCCCGGCAACTACATGGACTTCTTTGACGCCATGAAGCTCTGCCCCTTGGAAGACGCCTCCACCCAGTTTCTCAGCAAGGCCTCAAACTCGCCCTCCTCTTTACTACGTCCCTAGAGGTCGGTGGTGTACAAGGCCTACGGAAACCTGGGCAGCTTCCACAACAGCTTCTGCAACTTCATGA
>JASANA010001733.1:0-13106 GCA_030248095.1 Ptycholaimellus sp. GST1_10 | reverse complement strand
GGCCATGGCGCAGAAGCAGAGGCAGATGGAGCAGGACAGCTTGGTCTCCGTCTGGGCCAGGCTGGCAGGAACTGACTGCAGTAGCGTCGTCATCCAAGCTGCTTCAGCTTCACGGCCTGGATGTTGCGGAGCATGCGCTTGATCTGGCTGAGGCTGCTGCGGGTGGGGTGGGGGGTTTGTAGCGGGGGCAGTTGGCCACCCCTTCCTCCCTCTCCGCCTCTCACTCTCCTTAGGCATCCAGGCCCTCCGCGGCCAGCATGTGTCCGCAGTCCCAGCAGTCTCGGCGCTAGTCATGGGCCAGCAGCAGGGAGTACGGGTGGAGGCGGGCGCTGTGCAGCTGCTCCTGGCAGCAGAGACGGCTGCAGAACTCCAGGCTGGCCTCGAATTGTGGGCTGAGGAGGCCGATGGCGGTCATCTTGACCAGGTTGTGGATGGCGGTGGTGAGGGGCATGCGGGCAAGGAGGGCCTGCCAGATGGGCAGGCTGTTGAGGTGTTGGGTGGGCAGGTGCTCGCAAACGAAGCAGTGCTTCTGTATCAGGTGGCTGATCAGTGGGTGTAAGGTGCATGACTCAAGTCTGGAGCGTAGCCACAACAAGGCAGCTCCTGCACCTTAGACCGGCCTCTGAGATCAGTCCTCTCTCCTGCTTCCTTGCGATAAAACCCTGCTGCTCCTCTGCCCTTGTAACCACACCAGAGTCCTACAATGGTTTCGTTTCACCAGGCCTAGTCCTCGCCCTTGCGCAGCGACAACCAGGATAGGGTAGTGAGAGACCCTCGCAACCTGGCTCTGTCGTGGGGCCTGGATTAGCTCTGCGGACTCCGAGCCACGAAGTTCACTCTCACCTCCCCCCTCCCCTCTGTCCTAAGCCTCCTCTCTTCCTTCTACACCCCCCCCTCTCGTCTCTCCTCGCCTTCTGGCTGCACGCCGAAGCGAGCTGAAGTCCGCAAAGACCGAAATGACCGAAGAAAATGCTGATGCCAATCTAGAGGGCAACACGCCCGCTCCCCAATACCATCTCATGGGCCTCAAAGCCTACTATGGAGATGGAAATGCCACGCAATGGCTGACCCGATTCGCTGAAATAGCACGCGCAAAAGGCCAGAAACAAGAAACCTGGCACACACTGATTGTTCCTTACTTGGAAGGACCTGCGTTAGACACCTACAGAGGTTTGCCAGAAGGCGTTCAAGGGAAAGGCAGCTACGATGTAATCAGAAATGCTTTGGTCGCCACTTTCGATAGCTCCCCAGAAGTAAACCGGTTATCGGTCTGCGAAGGCATTGTCCAGCAGCCAGGAGAAAAGGTCATGTCATTTTTGGCCAGGCTACGAAAAGTTGTCGATCAGCGCTTTCCCATTAGCCCAACCTTTGTAGCAGACACGCAAGCAGTGTTGCTCAGGCAATTTTTCCTAGGAGGCCTACGATCTGAATTACGATTTGCGCTGCTAAACAGCGGGGCAGCCCCAGACACAGTCGCAAATTGCGCTTTGGCAGCAAAGAGGAGTGAAGATTTGTTCGGCACTCAGCAATCGGTCAATCAGCTCAGCCTAGTGTTCGGCCAACAGGGCTTCGGCGAACAAGCAGAAGAAGGAGCAGAATCCCTTGCGTTGGAGCAAGGGAAAGAAAGAGGTAGGGGCAGAGGCCGATGGTCCCAAAGAGGCCGAGGGCAAGGCAATATGGCCTCCACATCCGCAAATCCGACAAGGAATCGCTCTAACATCCCTGCTTTGGAAACAAAAATCTGCTTCTGGTGCCACAGAAAAGGCCACCTTCCTACCAATTGCTGGGCTCTGAAAGATTTCGTGACCATGGTGAAGGGTGAAACCGATGAACCTTGTGCCGAATTTCTGCCGAAATGCATATCATTCATACCCCGTTTCAAACAGCGCTCTCAAAGCGTAAGGGGCGGCAGAAGCTCAGTTGGAGGACGCCAAAGGGCCAGAGGACAGAGGCCAAGCATGGGACAGCGCCCAACTACTTCTCAACAAAGTGAAGACAAGTCGAAAGGGCCACGAGTAAGATTCCAGCGGCAGGTGAGCTACCTGGTAGAGGAGGAGCCTGAGCCTGCGGAGGAGGTAGAGGAAGAGGCAGAAAGTGTCGCTCCCGACCTTTGGTACTGCCATGAAGAGGAGGAGGAAGAGCTGGAGGAAGAGTTGGAGGAGGATGAAGTGTGAAGTCAAGATGCTATGAGTAGTGCAAAATGTCCTGCCGGCAAGTAGGCTCTCTGTGTGTGCGTTAGCACAGCGGGGGGGAGTAAGTAGAGGTTCCTAGGTGAGTTGAGAGGGAGTTTAAAAGAGGACTCAGATCAACAAGATCAAAAGATGCATCGATTAAAATTCGCAATTGACTGGTAGAAAAAAGAACTCATAAAAATCTGTAACACAGCCATAGTCGCCTAGTCTGGAAGGCTGGCTATTAAAAAGAGCTTTCAAGGCCGGTTTAGCGGCAGAGAAAAGGCTTTTGTTTTCCTCTGCGCTGCGTCAAGCGGCCAGTAAACAGGCAGCAAGCCTCCCAGCGTTCAACGCAAAACACTTATCTAGACTAATAAGTAAATCGGCTGAGAAATAGATATTGTCTTTTCTTTTCCCCCTCACACTAAGTAACCGCACAAATCCTACCACTAGACCTCTCGTTGATGTTTCAGAACAAAAGTTTAAAGAAACCTTTGGCCTTATCGCCGATATCAGTTCTAAAATCCAGTCACTACGAAACCAACGAATCGCTCGAAATGAGCTGCTTACGAAACTAAGAAGAAGAACGTTCACATGAAAATATTAATCGGTCTACAAAACCGCCTTTTGGTTTTCGCACTTTGCAGATGGTTGCCTGACAAACGGCACTGTCTAATGTTTCAAAGATAACACTTCAGAAGAAATTATTCACGCATTTAGTGATTAGTGCCATGTTTGGTCGCTCATTTTTCATTATTAACTTCAAACTAAATTGCGTCAATTCAATAAAAATTATACAATCAGCAATATAAATGGTAAAAATAAGAAATAAAGAGGCGCAAATTCTAGGTTAGTCAAAGTCTATAAAACGATCATGGGAAAAGAATAAAGTCAAAACATAGCTTCTCGATCTTACGATCGTGTTTTGATTTCCGCCTAGACAAGGCATGAAGGAAAGGAGAAACGCTGATTTTCTACCTTTTCATTGCCTCACTATCATCGGAGCTAAGAAAAAAATGGAATTTCCTCCGATGCCCCAAGAAAACCCAGCACCTCTTCAACCCATGAACCCAGCTCAAGCCTTTTGGCCTGAAGCAGCTCCCCCACGCCCCTTTGTTGAAACTCTGCGGCCATTGGAGGAGCCCTACAACTACCACGTGCTGGATGCCCGATGCCCACCTACCCTACAAGGTACAGTTTAGAGTCGATGCTAAAAAATCCAAAGCATGTTTTGTTGTAATAGACCTCGAGTTCCCGCCGGAGATGGATGGTGATAGTCCACAGCGAGCCAGCCTGCGACTGCTTGCCCATGGCCTCATCCATGGCCAGTACTTCGAGGTCGTGAGCGGCAAGGCCATCGGGTGGGACACCGCCAGATGTCTCCGCCGCCATGACGATCAGCGTCTATCTGCCCTTCGAGTTATTCACTACCCCTGTATTACACGACACTGATCCTAAATGGAGGTTTGCTCGCAGGCCAACCTCTGCCCCGTGCCCAATGAAGAGGGCGCTGCACTGCTGCCAGACCTAGAAGAGGAGGAGAAAGCCTGTGCAAGACGCCTGGCCTGGCACATCCAACGCCTCATGTGCGGCAGCGACCTGTGGCTGCCTCACAAGGCTCAGCCCATCGACTTCCATGGGTCCAGTCTTCGTTGGCTTCTGGCCAACGTCGAACGCACCAGCCCCAATGGCCCAGTCAAATTTCATTCAATCCTCTGCTCGCAGAAAATGCAAAAAGAGGTTTGCAGGTCAAGCAACCGGCCAGACAGGCGGAGGAGACGATCGGACGTTGGGGTTTCGACCCGTTCGACATGGTGGACCAGAACGGGTTCACCAACTGCAACGTGATCCCGGTCCTCATCGCCGCCGAGGCCATCGGCTGCTCAATCATCAAGGCCAACCTCCACATGAAGCACAGCAATGTGAACTTCCACCAGGCCGGGTCTTGCATCACCAACCTCGCCACCGGGGAGCAGGTGAAGCTCCACTACAGCAGCATGAATACGATAGTGGCCGCCCACAGCCTACTCTCCGCCTCCGGCGCCATCTACCTAAGCCCCAAGGTGAGCTTAATCGATTTCACTTCTGATTGAAAAATTAGCGATCTTTTATGAAAGACCATCCGCTACCTACCGCCTCCTCCACTGGCCCTGCAGGAGCATCAGCTGGAGAACCCTGCCGATGACCAGCATCAACTGCAGGACCCAGAACAGGTAATGCCTCTCAAATAGAAATAAGAATGCTGAGTAGTGATTTGTAGGCCAGTGGAAGCCAAGAGATGCCCACTCTGCACCGCCGCCCAGAAAGGCGAGTGAGCCTCCTCACAAACGCGAACTGCTCCCCCAACAGTTCCGCTCAGGCGCCAAACTAGCCTCATTGTTGAATTTTTTAGTTGGAGGCTTAAGTGAATCGACGTATGAATTAATAAAAAAGTCATCAAACGGGCGAAATAAGCAAATGCAAAATATTCCTCATTAAGAGGAAAAGTAGCAAGATAAATGTTCCTCTGATGTTTCGCTGGTGACACAAGAAAAGAGTTCAACTAATAAAGTGCAATTCTTTACCGCCATAAGCACGTTCATCCCTGCCTGCGCAGAATCGAAGGACACATATTATGAGAAGTGATGTTTCATCAAAGACACATATCCGTAATTAGATGGCAATCGCCAATTCGTGACGGTCCAGAACCTTATAACAGGAAAACCAATGATAAAAGAATTGCACAGCTTCATTTTTGCTCGCTGATGCAAATATAATAAAATTTGTTTTGATAACTAAAGAACTCTTAAGGGGTTAAGAAAAGCGGATCCTGGGAACATGCCTAAGGCACTGTTTCGTCTGCAGGAAGTCTAGACAACGTCTAGACTCACGACCAGTACAGCTCTCCTTGGCCTATAAAAGGTAGCCTAGGCGAGCAGAGGTAACCAGTACTCAACACCAACCCCTTCGGCCTCCGACTCCACCGTCAACGGACAAGTCTTCGGCCTGAAAACCAAGTAAGACCACCATTCCCGATAAGTCGGATTGATGTTTCAATTTCTCAATATTTCATTTCCACACTGAGAGCATTTTGATGAGCTAGATAGATCATGAAATAGAAATGCGTTACTTTTCAATACCTGAGCGAAGGAAATCATCGGGGGAGCCCAAGCTTTGTGGTATCGCGAGCCTTGGTTGTAGACTGCAGTCATCCAAGTTCACGATCACCATAGCTTGTGTTTTCCAAATAACCACCGGCAAATAAATTAATTCTGAAACCCTCATCTAGAAAGACAGCATGGGTAGTCCCGAGCTTTGTGGTAGTGGGAGCCTTGGTTGTAGAAATAAGTCAACCATGCTTCCACTAACCACAGCTTGTGGCTTCCAAAATCCTCAGAATTTAAAATTCATTCATCCCCTTCATATAGAACAAGCACCGTCATGGGTAAGAATCATCTTTCCGCCTCAACGAATCCAGTGCCTTGCCTTAGCTATGCTGAATTCACTAATGTTTCATTGCCAATACTTCTTCATTGCACTGTGAACGGAAAGTCAATTCGCCCCCGCCTTTCATGCGCCTAGTAAAAAACTGAAAATGTGCAGGATGAGCAAAGCGCAACTGCAGCCAGGTGGAGGGGCAGCGGGAGTAGAGCGAGACGAGTCGCTGCAACCTCCCCCTCCTCCCAAGCACACCTACGGAAGCCCGCCAGAGGGCATCAAGATGGAGTATCGGGACTGGCCCGAGTTCAAGAAGGAGCTCGAACAGTACCACAGCTCCATCTATCTTCTATACCTCCGGTTTTTCACACAATTTTGTTCAACAAGCAGAGAAATTGTGGCTGCTTCAAAAGGGTTCTCCAGAAGAACAACGCTTTCAAGCAGGACTGGAGCCAGAAGCCTTCTTCAGTCAACCCCACCCCCTTCAATGGCTTCCACAACTACCTACAGGAACTCCAAGGTCTCATGGGTCCGGGGGTTTTGGGGGGGGGGTGGGGGGGGGGGGGGGGGGTGCGTGCATAAGCCCCTCACCAACTGGCTGTTCACCAATTTGACATCCGGCAAAGAGCTGCCCACTCACTGTACATTCTGCTCTTCAGCGCGCCACACACACTCCCCTGCAACGCCCCCCCCTCCTTTTGGACTCTTCCCCATTCCCCCCCCCTGTAGCATTTTTAGCAGGAGTTCTCCCCCTGTTCGCGAGAGGGGCGGCGAGAAGAGAGAGAGCGGGCTAATTGCCTTCTCCCCCCCTGCGCGCGCCTGTTTTTTGGGGCGGGCCCAGTAAGGGGGCCCCCAAAGAGCACAAACAACAGGCAATTAATGACCCACCTTACAACCACACCCTATGCCTTGCGCCCCTCCAGAAAAAGCGTCCTCCAAAGAGCAGCAAAGCGCGGACAGCAAATGACTCCGCCCTGCCGCTACCCCCCACATTTTTGCGCCCCTCGCAGCTCGAATCACACAACACTGGTGCTCATTTGTCAGCTCTAATTGCCCCGCCGCCTAAGCAGCCAGGATCGTTTAATGATCCCCCTCCTTTGACCCAGTGCACACGAGCTTCTTTCAATGCCTAATGGTGATAAATGAAGCTGAAGGTCTTCCACCAGCGCTCCACCGGGACAGGCCTCCACCTAACCCGCTTTGGCCTCCACACACACATAGGGGCCTGGATCACCTTCCCCCATTCCCCCACCATCAACACCCGGCAATGGACATGCCCCCGGTGTGGGGGGAGGATTGGAGGAACCCAACGGGTGGCTTCAGCGGCCTCAGTCATTCCCTCTCAAGAGCCCAAACCCACCCCGCCCCCCAAACCCAACTCCAGAATCTCCACCATGCTTAACTCTGCACCCCAACTATACCCACACAGCAACTCTTCCCTCCCACGGTCTTTGGCGAGCATGCTACTGCAGCCATCATCGACAACCTCCAGCCCTCCACATCAGCCCACACATATTTCTCCTCCAGGAATATGTCCAACTGCACTCTCCCATCGCCAACAGGAAACAAAATCAACATTGTGCCACTCCAGGAGGAAGAGGGAGAGGAAGAGAAGGGCAATGGGGCCGGTTATGAGTCAAGTAGGGTGCACCCCCATCCCTCCAGCAAGCCCGCAGCATTGGATAACCAGGACCGATCTGGACCCATGCGGGGAGGCCGAGACCTCCTTGACTTACTCGGGAAAGGCAAGGACCAGATGGAAGAACGCTGAAGGTCTCCTCAACGCAACCAATGATTTCCCAGCCACAACTGACTGTCACCAAGCCATGGCAACAATCCCCCCATGCCGACGAGAATGGAACAGGAGCTATTTATTGGAAAGGGTGAAGACGTTGGAAAAGACCTGTGGGAAACTCCGACAACATTTGGCTGACGCCAAAGCCGAGAAGGAGAGAGCCGCCCGGGCTCTAGGCAATGGCTATGTGATCAGCCACAAACATGCCAATCGACTCTGTGCTGCACCAGATAAGCCCTGCACTACAATACACGTACAAGCAAGTACAATCCCTGGCAGCCATCGTCAATGGGCTGCCAGATGTGGACAGACTACTGGAGACACCGGGAAGATCAGATCACTCATGGCGCCCAGAGCCTCGAGGTGCACTGTCCTCATCAGCCAGCTCCCGTGGAGGGGGAACTTGGGGCCATACATGACACTTGACAGGAGAAGCTGTACGCAGAGTGTCACATGTCAGCAGAGGAGATCAAGGAAGTCACCCTGAGCAAACACGATCCCTTCCCACCACACCCCTTCCATCTCCAGGACTCTGATGCCCCCAACCATCGATCATACTGCCTTATCACCTTCCTTATGTAGTCATTGTTTGTGGCAAGAGATGGGAGAAAAGGAGAAATTCAATTCAACCAACACCACCAGATAGCATGCAAGAGGGAGGGACAGGAGACAAGGAAAAGACGCCTGGGAAGCGTCCCGCGATTGCACCGTAAACTTACCAAAGTCGCAATTGCCGCAAGTCAAAGATCCACGCAACTGTTGATGACATTTGTACCTTGCAGCTTCACTTTTCCCTTTCCCCAATCGGTCTTATCTGTATGGCATTCACCTCTTTCCTAAACAAGCTAAGGCCCATTGTAGCCAACAGACGTGACGGTTGACTGCCTCTCTGAATCCATTCTTCTGGACAAATGGACATCAGCAAAAAAAACACCATGGCCGTTCAGTCAGTCTTCCGCTGCTCCAACTGCCAGAACATCTTTGAGACCCTCGACAAACTCGATTGCAACAAGTGCCAGCAACACTACTGCCTCTACTGCTCTTATGGCAACCTAGACCAACTCCTGAGACCAGAAGAGGCTGAATTGACAATGACGATCTGCCAAAAACTACTATATGCTAGCCCAGCAAGCTAAAACTGCCCTGGATGCTGCCTAGTGGACGATCCCACACCACTCAACATCGTGGAGCAACTGTTCCTTCAAGGTGTATTCCACCCCAAGAATGTGGCGGAGCTGCTTGCGGAAAAGGGGGACGAATGGAAGATCACCACCTTCGCCATCTGCAATGCCCTCTACTGCAAGACGTGCACCCTCCACCAACTCCAAGACAATCAAGTGCCACCACTCTTCATTCCCATCACCCACAACCTGGACGACTCCAAAGACACCTTCCGCTGCCACGCTTGCTTCATTGGACCAATCCCTCAAATCACAAACCATGACAACCAAACAATGCTACCACAATCCGGACCACATGCCACCATCACACCACATTGAGCACAAGACCAAGCCACTGACCAACGGCAAGGCACCACAGATCTGCCTCTATCAAGACATGCCTTGGCTCTCTGAGTGCATAGCCCAAACTCAAGCGCATATATACCTCCTCATGTTCAATGACCATTGCCGCCCAGGCTTTGAGAAATTGTGGCTCAAACTCCTACACTGCCGACAAGAAGTCATCAATCTAGCGGACAAAGCCACCAAAGCCGGCTCACGTCAAGCCAGCCACCGTGGCTATGTTAGATCTAGATGCACCTCAACTCACGGATGACAGCACATACACCACGCAGTCCCGTCACCCTCAATCCTCCAATCATCAAGGCTCCATTACCATGCCTCCCGTAGTGGCCTGCCCAGGAGCAACAGCATGGTACCCCACAAGAGACCCATGCACACTCAGAGCCAAATCCCATCAACTTCACCCATCCAATGTGGTTGCTATTGCCACTCCTACCAATCTGGTCTTCCTGAACCCAGACTACGGGGACCACTGTGACACCCACTGGAGGCAGGACACTACTCCATCTGATGCTGCGCAAGATCTACACCATCCTCACACTCATGCAAGAAGGATGGGACCAGCGGACCATTCCCAAAACAGGACACTAGAATCCACAAAACCATCAGTGGAACAGGAGAAAGTATCAGCAAGACCCTTACCTCCTTGCTCACATTCCGCACCACCTGGAGAGCAACCACAACCGCGGAAGAAGAAGGTTGGATGACAATTCCAGGTGCTGGTAGGTCCAGGATGCCCTGAGCAATGGAACACATCAGACCAGCCAAACCAGACGCCAGGGAGAGAAAGAGGAACGGTAGAGGAAAACGTCTACCACCCCCCTCAGGAAGAAATGCTTCCCAGGGACCAACCTACTCAAGGACAGGTGCACCACTACCATTTTGATGGCAACCCAGTGGCTGTGGCCACCTGGGTACAAACAACCCATCCTCCCCCACCATCGTTTCGCCCACCAGCACCCCCTGGACCACCGGCGGAGGCTGCGCAAGAAGGAGAAAAGCAACACCCACCTCAGGAAGCTCAGATGGCTTCCCCAACGCGACCGTCAACGTTAGACATGGGTCCAATGACGGGACGTGGACTCCAACAATACCCGGGGACAGGGACCAGAACCGCCCCATGTCCTCCAACACAAGTTCTACCCGGAGGACATCCCAGAGGAGGAGAGGCGGGTGGTTTTGCAGGACCTCCCCTCCATCACTACTCCCCACTGCAACATGCTCCACGCGATGGGGCACCACAGCGAGTTCCAGAAGAGGTTAGAGTAGCATACGAGCTACCCCCTCACCCCCTTCCACACCCACCACCACCACCACCACCACAACTGTACTATGCCCCCCAGCAACAGTACTACGCCCCCCAGCAACACCACAGGCAACCTATGCAAGCTCAAGCCGGTCAATGGGGTCCACACCCAGTGGTGCAGGGAGTAGAAACAGCATCGCTGCACTACTGCCAGCAGGTCCTCCACCACTTGCTCCTCCAACAAGAGCAAGAACAACTGAAACAGACACTTCCGCCAGTAGAGTACCCTCGATTCAAAGGGGACCCTCTGGATTTTCCCACCTGGAAGTCCTCCTTCCTCAATCTCATCCATTGGCTAACCATCGACCCTCACCGGCAAATTCAAATCCTAGGACAATGCCTGGAAGGAGAGCCACACAAGAAGGTACACTGGTATCTAGCGGACCCAGGCAACTTTGACATCATCCTCAACTTACTGACTCGAGATTATGAAAACCCAACTCTTCTCATCCAACAAGCCAAGTGGGACATCGAGCAACTACCCTTAGTGTCAGACCACAATCTGGACAGCTCCATCGAAGAGCTGAGGTCTAGCTTCTACTTCCTCTGGGTCCAATGCCAGCTGCCGGAGGAGAGTTGCTCCACCTCACACAGACGTTGTTGAGCAAACTACCCTCCAGCATATACAACCGATGCATCCACAAATTACGGTCCATTAACCTGCACAACATCAGCATCAACCACATCATACCTCTGCTCAAGGAAGAAGCCCATCTATTGCAATCTAGGAGGGTGATGTGGGCCGGACGAGTTGAAAGCAGACATACCTTGAGAGAGCACCCACACTCAACCAAGTCTTGCTCCAACGTCCTCTCCGCCAGCATGGAAAAGGAAATGACCACATTCGTGAACACAACACTATCACCGCATAGTGACCTGGCCTGTGACTTCTGTTCATTGTTGACAGCTATACCCAGAGATGGCCAAGCTCACTTACCTCAGCTTCACAAACTCCAGACAACCTTTGATTATGGTTTTTAGCCCTAACTTGTACACTTATGGCTCTGTTATACAAGGACACCTTGGTCCTGGACAAGTCCCAAGCCACCCCTGGCCTCAGGACAGCCTTGCCAGCTCTCCGAAAGCTTAGCAATTGGGCAGCACTTCACCTGAGGTCTCTGCTGCTGAGGTTGTCTAACCAGGCCCTGGTGGCCTCGATGATGTTACCAGTGGATCTTCATATTTTTAAGAAGGCTGTTGAAGGCCCATAGCTTTATCCAGCAACACCGCCTTTCAGCGAGTAGATCACATGGTCACAGGAGGCACGTTGGGGCTGAGGGCTTAGCAGACTGAGAAACTGGCCAGAATGGGCTGCTTATATGGGGACAGGGAGAGAAGGAAGCTTGGGGAGGGGGTGCTCGTTGAGTGAGGCCCAGGGTGGGGTGGGCAAAAGGGAATGGTAGACACAGGCAGACACATATTTGACCATCCTACACCTGGTTTGCCTATCCATGGGCTGGGGCTGGGATAGGCGTTAATCATCCCAGACACTGGTTTGCCTACTCCACACCTGCTTTTCCCATCCTACACCAGGTTTGCCCATCCATAGGCTGGGGCTCATCCTTGCCCAAGTCCCTTTGCTGGCCTAGCCTAGCTCAGCCTTCATGTAAGGGAGTCTCCAAGCTTAGCAACCCTTGGGGTCCTAGCTGGGTGAGACATGGTGTCCCTGGGCTGGCTATAAGGTGGCATAGGGTCAGGGGACATTGAGGATTTGGGTTTGGATGGTGTCTGGCTTAATAAAGTTAATTACAGGTGACACGGCGGGAAATGGGTCGCGACACGAGACTACTACTCTACTACTCGGATCTCGTCGATATCACAGGTAAGCTATTCTCTGCATGTTGCGCGCCTCTACACTGTGATAGGTCAGGTCTGTACCCACTCCATCAGGCAGGAAGAAGGTTTCTCCTGTCTTTAGACACCCTGGTAGGAAGAGGTAGCATTTTTCTTCTCCCGGAAGCTGGTGATTGGGGTAGATCGCTTCTACTTCTGCCTCCAGACACTGAGAGATATCGATGGATGATCCTCTAACTTCTGCCAAGATGTCCAAGCATCCAGTGAGGGCACGGATACCATTGGTAGGGCTCATCCGGACCATCTCTTTCAGAACTTGGTACTGGTGTTCTTCCAGCATACACATCTGATGTTCATCACTCAGTTCCACCCACTCCATCATGTCCACCAGTTCATCCACGATGTAGTGGAGTTTTGCTTCTACCGGGTTGTGGTGCTGGACCCAATTCTCTATGCTAAGAAGGGTCTCATGGATAGCTTCCTTCCTAGTCCTTTTGTCGAAGTCCCAGTGTGGTTTTGCTGTGGTGGAAGGAAGTGAGTAGAGATTTCCCATTTTGAGAGGAGTAGCAGTGAATAACTCTCTCTCCATCCTCCTCCTTTCCTCTTCTGCGGTCGGGAACACCTTCTCCCTTTTCCCTCATCTCAAGGAGGATGTACTTCTTGGGCTCTCTGTTACGTCATCCTTCTAGGTGTTGTTGATACGCAAGGCCCCTCCTTCGTGGGAGAGAAGAGTTCCTGCGGGAAGACAATTCATCGACTCCTTGGTGTACACCCGCGACCCGTATGCACCCGTGACCCTATCACGTTGTCAACAAAGCCTCCAAAGTAGCAAAAGGGGCAGTACTTGAGGACTGGCGTGTTGTTCCAAACGATAGTGTACTGAGGTTGGACACAGCTTTCCTTCTCTATCTGGCAGCCCTTTAGTGACCCAAGGCTCGAGGTGAGGGCTTGATGTACCCCGCACACTGTCCCTTCTAGGACGTAGAGGTTGATTGTCTTGTAGGTGTACATTCCAAAACAGCAGTGTCACTCGTAGTGTAGGGATTGATTGGTGGACCAGAGGGACTTGTCGATCTGTACAAGTTTCAGTCCCCTGAACT
>JASANA010001731.1:0-26199 GCA_030248095.1 Ptycholaimellus sp. GST1_10 | reverse complement strand
ATTCTCTTTCGTAGGTCACCGGCAAAGGCCCGGAAGAGCCGGGAAGGAGAGCGGAACAGGTTAGGGCATCTTGGGGGAAAATAGACAGACTGATCCCGGCCTCCCTTCCGCCCGCCTCGTCAACATGGGACGGACGAAACAGGTTTGGGAAACAGCACAAGTAATGAAGATATTTAAAAACAAATTTAGCACAATGTTTATGCATATTTGATCTAAATTCTAGCCAATTTTTAGCTTGATATGATCATTTATAGATAAGTAATAAGCATTTTAAAAAAAGGCGAAGACTTAGTGCCCCCCCGGTACAGGGCCGGGCATTAAAAATCAAGCATCTTTTTGTCAACTATAAATCAAGATGTACTAAAGCTTTTTTGATAGAAATGTATCAACATATACGTATATTAATTGACTTTATTGTGCAATATTTTTGGGCCAAACTTTTATAATTACAAACACTTTAGGAGCAAATTTATAATTGAGTTAATGTGTTATGTTTTTAATTAATCAATCAATTTTATGTTCATACATAATTGTTCATATGTTTAATCGGTAAGTTCATGCTAAAACCTTAGAGTGGTGTCTCTATATATATATATATATATCTGGTACCATCGGCAGGCCAAAAGTGGGTTTCTTTTCTCCAAAAGATTTTATTCTATAAGAATTGCTTACAGAATATTAAAAATATATTGTTGAAAATCCAAGGTAATACCTGACCTCAGTTCTGTAAGAAATTGGCAAGTGCGGCAACGTTAATAAGAAGAAGCTACCAAATGAACATGAACACTCATTTTATATATAAAAAAATATATAGTCTTTTTGTACATATTCCAAAATAGAAGATATTTTATGAAAAATATCTCGATATACTCTATTTCAACAAAAAATTATGATTAAAAAGTATAAATAATATGGTCATTCTGATCAAAAAAACCCGTCTAGATCATTTATTTATGATAAAACTGGTAAAAAAAACTATTTTAAATAAGGCATTTTCCGCCATTCCCTGAAAAATCAGGAAAAAAGAGCCCGTTCGCATTTTGCGAACCTAACATGCGAACAAGCCCCGTTCGCATGGGTTCGCGTTCGCGTTCGCAAAACCCCCGTTCGCACGGGCTTTTTGCTGCGAACGCGAACGCGAACGCGAACGGGGGGGGGCCCGTTCGCAAACTGGGACACACTGGCTGGTGCTTGGGTGAGGGGTGATGTGATCTGCGGTCAAGGGCTTGGTGAAGGGTGGGTGGGAGAGGGGCTAGTGTTTGTCCAGGCTTCCGTGGGGAGGGGAGGTGAAAGGGGACGGAGAGTCTGGCTAGTGGCCTCTCACGGCTGGTAGGTGAAGGGGCTGTGTAGGATGTGGTCTTTAGTGGCGGGCGGCCAAAGCGGCTTAGTGCAGTGATCAATAGCCTGCGCCCCCCTAGGCTCTCACTTGTTTTGCTTCCTTCCTCCTCCCCTAACCCTCTGCTTGGATGAGCTTCGTTAGCCCTTCCTTCCTGCCAAGCTTCTCTCCTAGTCGATCTTGACTGTAAACATACGGCTATCCCTTATGCAAGGACAGTATTAGTCCACAGATCTGCTGAGGGATGGATGGAAAGAAAAGGAGGGCGGGGTGGGGCAACAATTGAAGGGCAAGGCCGCTCCTTATGCGGCGGCGGCCCCCCAAGTGGACAGTGTACATTCATTGTCACTCCCTAGACCCATTGGTCATGCATGGTCTGTCTGTCCCTCCAGCCCATTTCTCTGCCACCTCGCCTGACCAGTCTTTCCCTCTCTAGTTGCCCTCAGACGGAGCAATAAAACGGGGTCTTTCATTCGTCAAGATAGAAGCGGAGTGGAGAGAAGAGAGGTGGAGAAGTGGGTGGTGCGGGAATTTCTATTGATCTAGGGAAAGCTCTTGGCAGACAGGAAGGGGCCTCCTCAAAAGCCATCCTTCTAGCGCCTCTCCAACGCTTCCTCTGCAAATTCCCAGATTCCCGGAAAAAACTCAAAAACGCCCAGAGCTAAGAAAAAAACCAGCCCCACCAACACAAAAACTCCACGGACTAATTTTGAAACAAAGTAAATGCCAAGCAAAAAAAAATTGCAAATAACTAAGAAAACTGGGCACAAATTTGGCGCTTGCAGTGTGGAAGAGCTACACCTGAGCCTGAACGATTACTCAGTGTCGGTGCCTAAGACAGACTTCCCGGTATTCCCGGCCCTGCACAGACTGCATCTCACCAGCTGCAACCTACAATCCTGGGTCCAGTTGGCCGCCATCCTTCGATGCTTCCCTTGTCTCGAAGACCTCGTCGCCGCCGATAACCCCATCAAAGTATCCCCACTCTTCAAATCGTTTTTATAAGCCACAAAATCTCGCGAATGAATGAGTGAGTGAATGAATCTGAGTGAAGTGCAGCGTAAAGACTGAATTGGAGGGTTTTGGACCGAGCGAACTGAGCGGTAGCCATCTGGAAGAAGAGCTGGGACGACAGCTTGGCTGTCTGCAAAGCTTGAACATGAACGGGTGGCGGATGGAAGCATGGGAGGAGGTGGACCGCATCACCGCCCTTCCACTACTTGCCGACCTACGACTCAATCATGTCCCCCTCCTCGACGTTAGAACCTCTTCTGCTTTCCACCCCCTTTTTCTTAACGAGCCATTCAATCTCTAGTTAAAGAATTTGCATTGAAAAGAATTGCAGGCCATCGGAGAGCAGGAGGGACGTATTCATGTGCTGGCTCGCGTGCCCGGCATCGCCTCCTACAACGGATCGGATGTCCTGCGCGACGAACGGGAGACTGCCGAGCGGGCCTTCCTTCGTCACTTCAGCCAACACCTCGACTCTGCCAAGCCCCACCGGTTGCTCACAATCCGCCACAATCTCCTGTCCTGGACAGTGTAAAGAGGAATACAACTTTCCAGCTACTGGGAGTTAGAGCGGGTTCATGGCCGGCTAGAGCCCCTGGCTCAGATCGAGCTGAGCCCCAAAACGGTGGTGGAGGTCCTTCTACGCTTCGCAGACCGTCGCGAATTTCGAAGAGTCCCCCTGCAGCAATCGGTCGGTCAGTTCAAGGTCCCACTTTTTCACCTCCTAGCAATCGAAATAAGCTAGACTAGATTCTTGGCTGCAGAAATCGCTGCAAAGCTTCTGCGGCCTTCCGGCAAGCCGTTTCCGCCTCTTCTACCACTGCCAGGCCAGCGTTGCCTTCCTGGGCCGTGAAGAGCTGAAGCTGAACGGACTCGCCCTTCACTCCCTCCCGCTGGAGGACGGGGACCTATTCGAGATCGAGGTTTAGCCTGTTGCCTCGCCTTCAATTTTCCTAAGCTAATGAGGCTTAAGGAGAAGCCAGAAGTACTACGGATGGGAAAAAGACCCACCTCGACCTCTTCCATGTCCTCCCCATCTGCCGCATCTCCAAAAGCAACCTCCCCATCTTCGCTTTCTTAAATCTATCATTTTTTAATGCCTTGCTTTATTTGATTTTGTAAATATTGACTGTAAATGAGAGGCTGGGGCTAGCTATGAAAATACTCGGTTGAATTTTGAAATGCATAAATTGCTTCTATCGAAGCAGCTTATTTAGTTATTTTTGATGCTGATTATAATGTGTCATGCACAACTTAGCATTTTAGCTAGTTTCCTTTGTTCAGGTAGTCGGTTTGCTGCTCAGTCAATCTTCACACTTCTAATTTCACAGGTGATAGTGCCCCTTCTTTTATTTCTGCACCGCCAAGTGGTTTGTGATAGCATTTCGCACTTTTTCGATTAGTTCAAACTCTTTCTAGTGTTGCATCCTTGCGTCAGTTAAAGGCCTTTAGGAAATTCCGACTAGACGAAAATGCAGAAAAATGGAAAAATGCGGAGCAATGCAAAATGATAGTTTCTGAGTCTGACCTGTTTGGGGATAATTATGAGCGCGCAAGAGGCACAATCGTCCAATCACAAATCATACTCACTGAAAGACGATGGGTCTGTGCCGATCGACCTACTTCCTAAGCATCAGAAGCAGCAGGATCTCAGCTGACTGTCTGTAGAAGCCTGAGTGCGAAGAATAAGCATTAGTAGCAATTTGAGACCCTCATTTCCATTCACCAGCTCTAAGTAGCCAGTTGATCGTATGTCACTACTACCGAACTCACTCGTGAGTTCCGTAGTGACCCCGCGAAACTTGCCAGCATTTTAGCAAAGGTGAGCGTAGGCCTCAATCATGCGGCGTAATTACAGGCAGGCCAAAGCCCCGCCCGATTTCTTAGCCAGCATTCAAGGCAGCGCCCGTGAAGTGAGTGAAAGTGAGAAGATGAATTTGAAAACGTTGCTAATAATGCTGCCTTTCGTCGGGTTCTCACGGGCCCAGCTGGCATTTGGACCGCCGGGATTTCTGCCGCAAGGTTACAACCTTTTTTTATAATTTAACGAAAGAGCAAAAGTAGAACAGAGCAATTGATTGATTTTTGTAAAGCTCTTTGGGTTCTAATGGGTGTGTAAAATTTGTAGGTGGTTCGGGCGGAGCAGGTTCAATGGGCGGGATGCCGCTTCCTGGGCAAGTTCAAAGCCAAAACCAAGTTCCTATCATAGGCATGCTTACACCAACCAATTTTGATGCACCTCAGGTAGTTCTTATGTTTATATTTTTATGTTTCTATTCTATTTTCATAGTAGGTTTAGCAGAAAGTTGTGCATTCATGTATATAGGCCAACTAAAGAACAATGCACTGCTGTCATTCAAACTAGGCGGAAAACTTTTATAATTATTTATACTAGGCTCGTTTATAGGAACCTTTGTACAGGAATGTAATTCATGCCGAATGTAATGATAAAGAATGGTAGTTACGACAGGTTGGCAGTTCACAGCCGCTTCAAACGATCCTGGCCCTACTTTCAATGTCTGGACAAAGCCCGACCAAGCCCGACCACCAATCTAGACATCCTACGCCCCCTCCCTACTACCAAGCTTCCACTGCCGCCTCTAAACCTCCTCCCTCAGACCCTCACGACAAGCCCATACAAATCATCATCACTCTACAAGTAAGCACTCTGGCTAACTGGAAGTTATAATAAATTATTATTTTGTGGACCTCGAAATAAGCTAAACACAATGAACCAGCAAATGCCAATGATTGAAGAAAGGTAGTGCCGAAAACGGAGCGACGGAAATGCATGGATCCTCAGATCCGCATCACCAAAGTCAGAACTACAATCAGCCGAGCCCGCCAAAGCCGCCTCACCCACCCCCACAATCCTCCAGCCGCTACAATAAGCCTCCACAGAAGGCATATTCCTACCCTGAGCCCAGCCATCCACTGCCAACCCACTCCTGGACACCCATCGACTACGAAGGCTTTTGGCCTAGCGACGTTTTGCCAGATGCCCCCACTACGCCTCAAGGCTACGGCGCTGACGTCACACCACCACCTCCACCGCCGCCCTCACCCTATATGCGTAATTGTTTCTGCTTCAGGCTGATCGTAAAGCTGAAAGGAGGATTGACTTGAGGAGGACAGATGAGACAAGGAAAGAGGAGCAGGACGGCGGCTTTGAAGGAGGTGCGAGTGTCGGTGCCCTGCGCCAACAGCTACCTCAACGGCTCGCCACAGGGCCACCGCCTCTGCAACTTCTGGCAGCACGAGGCACCGGATGGCCCTGCCTGCGGGTTACTTTCTTTACTCTATCTTTAAGAGGCGTTTTTCGAGAGGAGCACGAATGGGAGATTTTTCTCCTAAAACTGGAGTTTCAGACTCATTTCTCTCCCAAAAGTACTCAAATTGTGTATGGATCGATTCGCCTACATTAGCTCAACACAGGTGTTCCAATAGTTATTAGATTTTCTACCAAAAATTTTCATATTTTGTCTAAAAACCTAATCAATGCCATAATGTGAAAAATTAATATTTCCCAAAAACATCATTTGTGCGAGTAAAACTTCGTCATCGTATTTCTCGGGAAATTATGGTCCAGAAACTGCTTTTAGAATTGCCAGTTAGATATGGGCCAGATGAGCTTTAGACCCAAACATGACGAGCACCAAAGATATGCCCTATGTTATAACATAGGGCAAATTAGCAGAAAAAATTTTGATGCTAAAAACTTCCTGCTCTTCAGCAAAAGAGTATTGCTCAATTTCCTTTTGTGAGCTTATGACCCAAAGCCTTATGCAGGTATATAGCAAAAAAAATTGCTGGGTTTTAGTTTATATACATGAAAAATCGTCCAAATTGTGCAGGCAGGTCCAAAATTAGCCCTATGCAAAATTGACCAAATAACATTGAGCAAAATTGACCAAAAAATTTTGGTCTTGAAATTTGATTCCGGTGGTCTATCTAAATGGATGCTCTCAAATACACCTGAAAATTTCTTAATTCCTAATTGTAAATTCTTAATCTGATCACTCGGTATTTTTCCTCATTTGGGACCATTTTGAGCAAAAAACATTGAAACATTTTATTTCAAAATATTTTGAAATTGAGCAAAAAAATGATGCTTATCGGTGTAAATTTGAGGAAAATCTCTGTTTTTGGGAAATCTTAATTTTTCATATTATGGCATTGATTAGGTTTTTAGACAAAATACGATAATTTTTTGTAGAAAATCTAATAACTATTGGCACACCTGCGTTGGGCTAGTGTAGGCGAATCGATCCATATCCAATTTGAGTACTTTTGGGAAAGAAATGTCTGAAATTTCAGTTTAACGGGAAAAACAGGAATGGTAAGGTACGAAATTAGAGGCCCCCGGGGCCTCTGGAATGAGAGGCCCCCGGGGCCTCTGGTATTAGAGGCCCCCGGGGCCTCTGGTTTCAGAGGCCCCAGGGGCCTCTTGTTTCAGAGGTTCCCGGGGACTTGTCTGTGAAAAGGCCCTGGACCAGTCTTGCCCATGATGACAAAAAGCTTTAGTGATTTAACGATCGATTTAACGATCAAAGATCGATTTAACGATAAGAATAGAAAGGTTTTTGTGGCTCATTGAGGGTGCTCTCCCCTCCCATCATTGCCACACCGCTTTCACCAGCGTCAACTGTCTCTGCGTTCCCTATGGATCCGTATTAGCGCCTTTTCCTGGCTCGGCAGGGGGGCCGCCTGTACCGCTTCTTCTGTGTGCGCTTGTGGGGTTCAGTAATAAACTGGAGTAGCAAGTGGAGCCTTAAAATTAGGAAAATCTCCTGGAGGCCTGAAAGAGGGCCGGGAGCGGTGGAGAGACTGCTGGAGCTGGGGGAGAAGTGGTTCTCCGGGCCCGGGTCGATGGCCAGCATCTCCGGACAGTGCCTCTAGGCCTTCCTCTCTATTGCATCATTTCCAATGGCACCTACTTCGACAGTCCTACCGGCCAACTCCAAGGCCAAGTGTGGGAAGCGGTGCCGGGGCGGGGCGGATGGGAAGCACTCGAAGCTCCGCATCACATGCAGCAACTGCGCCTCCCACTACTGCCTCGCCTTCTTGGATGCCGCCTTCGACCCGCCGGGCTCGGCAACGCCGGGGCTCTGGGACAAACTCAGCCAGCTGACGAGCGAGGGCACCAAGGCCTCCAACTTCTGGGTGCAGTGCCCGGAGTGCGAGGACACAGCACAGGCCGGGGCGGTGCCGCGCTCGATGGTGGAGCAGATGCTGGACGAGGAAGTCGTGGACCCGGATGGGGTGCCGATCGTCTACACCTAGCTGGAGGAGGAGGGCAAGGCCCCTGCCGGAGCGGTGGCTGGGGAGCCAGGGTTGGCAGAGATCATGCGGCTAATGCAACAGCAAATGCAGTTGATGCGGGATGAGAGTAGTGAGGCCCGGGAGGAAGCTCGGAGGCGCGAGGAGCATCTGGAAGCTCAGCTCGTAGCTGCCCAGCAGGCCCTTGGGGGCCGGGGCGGGGGCGCAGACCAGCCGGCGCCGGGGAAGACGCCCACTGCGCTGCCCAAGCTCACACACGACTTCCCGGTCATTGACGGGGCCGATGTTGGCACCTATGCTCACTTAAGGAGCTGGGCCAAGCACAGGCTGGAGGACAACCGGGAGCTGAAGGAGGCGGACAAGTTCACCTGGCTGCGGAACAACCTGGACAGCCACGCCAAGGCCAAGATCGAGCCCCTTGACCAGCACGCCACCGACTCCTTCAAAGAGGCCCTTCGCATTCTTGACGAGAACTATGACAGAGTGGAGCAGGTGAAGACGGCGCTGTTCCAAGAGCTGGCGGTGCTGCCGGTCGTGGTGGAGGGGGACCTGGACGGTCTGGAGGAGTTCAGTGACGCCTACCGCCTCCTCATGGCCCGCCTCGTCAGCCTGGGCGTCGAGGAGACGGCCCTGGACACCCACACCTGCACCCTGCTCACCAAGCTCCTGCCCGCCTTCTCTCGCGACATCCAGCAGCAACGGCTGCGAGCGGGGCAGACAGCGGTGCCGGGGTACAAGGACTTCGAGAAGCTACTCAGCACGGAGCTGAAGCTACTCTGCGGGACCACCACCACCGCTATGCGCCATATACTTGTTATTAAAAACTCAGTAATTTTGTTTGCTAAATACCTTCGTAAGGCTGAGGGTAATAAGCTCACAAAAGAAAATTTTGCACTGTTGTTTTCCTGAATGTTTTTTAGCATCAAAATTTTACATCTGCTAAATTGTCCTATGTTATAACATACGGCATATCTTTGGTGTTTGTCATGTTTGGGTCTGTATCTCTGTTGGCTCATACCTAAATGGCAATTTTAAAAGCAGTTTCTGGACCAAAATTTCACAAGGAATACGATAGAGATGTCTGTTTTTAGATTTTAGAACAAAAGTTTTGAGAAAACTCAATGTGTTTGGGAAATTTCAATTTTTCGTTTTATGGCATTGATAAGGTTTTTAGATAAAATATGATAATTTTAGGTAAAAAATCTAAAAACTATTGACACAAATGTGCGCAGCTAATGTAGACGAATCGATCCATACCCAACTTGAGTACTTTTGGGACAGAACTAATTCTGAAATTTCAGTTTTATGAGAAAAATCGGCAAAATCTCCAATTTTTCGACCTTTAACTTGGCAGAACTGTCCTGACCTGGATATTGAGTTTCGACCCCAAGTATATTTATGAATTTTACTTCCCACATACTGTACTGTTGATTCCCATCATAAAAAAGGGGTCAAAAACCATGGGTCTCGGCCCTTGGGCCATTCGTGCTCTTCTCACAAAACGCCGCTTAAGCAAGTTCAGTCTTCATACATGATAAAACTCATGTCTGGCAAATCTGGCAGGGGCCCCGGGAACCTCAGGTGCCTCAGGTTAAATCAGGAACCCTGGGAACCTCTAGTTTAAGAGGCCCCGGGGGCCTCTGGTTTCAGAGGCCCCGGGGGCCTCTAGTTTTAGAGGCTCCGGGGGCCTCTCTTTTCAGAGGCCCCGGGGGCCTCTAATTTCGTACCTTACCATGCCTCGGGAAAAATCACCAAAAACTCAAATTTTGAGACCTTTAAATTTGCAGAGCTGTCCTGACCTGGATATTGAGTTTGGACCCCAAGTATATTGATGAAATTTACTTTATACTTATTTATCTTTTTATTCCCGTAATAAAAAAGGGGGTCAAAAATCCATGGGTCTCGGCCCTTGGGTCATTCGTGCTCTTCTCGCAAAACACGTCTTAAAGGCCTATTACGCGTAGAACCACCCCCGCCAATTTGGCTCAGTTTTTAACCATGGGTAGGTATCCCCGAAGTAAGCTTGCAACCACCATTGGTTTGGCGCAAATCGGCTCTAGTATCAAGAAATATGTTTACAAACTTTGCTATGCTTAAGCATTGGGAGGTCCCCAAAAATCCAGTTTTTGGGCAAGTTTGTTAGGGAAACCTTCACCCGGGCACACCCGGGCAGCAGTGTGGCTCCATTTTGATAAATTACATCAATTAAGGTCAAAAGAGTTGGTCAAAACCGTGCGCGTCGCTGCGCGTGGCCCGAAAACCGACCAAAAATGCTCATTTTTTGGTTTTTTTAGGTTTTTGCCGAATTTTCATGATTCAACATTTATTTTCGCATTTGGAACCCGATTTTTGAAATCTACGCCCCTAAATTGACCCATAATCATACTAAATACTCCATATAAAGTTTTTAACTATTTTAGTCCATACAACTGAAAAAAGTGGAAAAAATTAAGCAATTTTGGTGTAATAAATAGTATTAAAATTTTTGTTTCCATAATATAGAGTATTTGAAATTATGCGTCAACATTTGGGTCGTAGATTTCAAAAATCGGGGTCTCAATTGCGAAAAAAAATTTAAATTTATGATAATGTGTGATAAACCCTCAAAAACCTTCAAAAATGACCATTTTAACCAGTTTTTGGGCTGCGCGCGCCACAGAACATCGTTTTTCATCATTTTTTTGGCTGTACTTTTTGGTTTTAATTATTGGCTTCCACTGCTGAGCGGAAAAAACAGGAAAATCGAAATTGAATTTTTCTTGAATTTTTTTCTACTTTTCCCTATGCTACAACACACGAAATTTCGGATTTTTTTTCTCAACATTTTTAGTCAAAAGTTAAAAAACGGCTTAAGCCGGCAAGCTTACTTCACCAACCCCTAACCATGTGCAAAAAATCAGCCAATTCGGTGGAGGTGGTTTTGCACGTATTTGACCTTTAAGGAATTTGTTGATGGAGCGTGAAAAAATTGAAAACAAGACAACAAATTGTTTAGGAACAATGCGGCATTCATGAACAAGTACTGCAGCGGTACGTGTGCCCGGGTAAATGGGCTTCACTGCACAGCCCTACGCACCCTTCGCTTGCGCATCTGAATACCCTTTTTTCTCCTTTCCAGTCTTACTTCTAGGACAAGAAAAAGTTAGTGATAAAATACCAAACGCCCTATGCTAAAGAATGTCGAGCTGCCGCAATTGGCGAATTATACGGATCGCGTGCCCGATAAATTCCAGCAGATATCCAGCTTATGTCACCCTAGCAACTCAGGAGAACATAGATATGTAGTTTACGAATCATTTTGGGTCCCCAGGAGTCATATTCTGCTCAAATATTTTCTCAAATATAATATAATTTCTCAAATACTTTTTATTTTGCCAATAAATTTGTATTGTACTTTTAATTTTCGAAACTTTTCTTTTTTGTTATTATTATTAAAAAAAAGTTTATTTAAATAAGTTTTGTTTATTATTTATTTATTTATCTAATAAATATATAACCAACAGTATATAAATTTTTACATTTTATTTTATATTAAAAGTGGAAAAATATCTGGTACCATCGGCAGGCAATTGCAAAATTGCAATTGTGTCGAGTAAAAAGTCAAGGAAATACAATTTCTACTAGTGGAATCTGCTGCATCATCTGCATTTTATTTTTGGGCGCGCATGGAAAGAGACACTGAACTGCGCGCCAAAAACAAAATGCAACTGTCCAAGCAGCAGATTCCACTACTAGAAATTGTATTTCCTTGACTTTTTAATCGACACAATTGCAATTTTGGGAGAAAAGAGACCCACATTTGGCCTGCCGATGGTACCAGATATATATTTGAATTATGTATAATGAAGGAACAAGGCCCCTACCACTCCGCCTTGTTTATCGTAAAGAAAAATAAAGTAACCAAAAATGCTTTGAGCGAATGAAAAAAGAGGGGGACGAAGTAAAGTCATTAGAATATGCGGAATTCAAAATGACGATTTGTAGCAATTCAGTCTTCTGCCTTGAAAAAATTGAAAAGTTTTCTTAAACAATCAAAAAAATTCTGCAAGCTCACTATCAACTAAATACATCAATGAAATATTGAAAAAAAGCGCATCGATAAAAATGAGCAGCGCTCCAAAACAAGAGCAGCATCCTAGGACACATCAATTGATCCATGAAATCTTCGGAATGCCGTTGTATTTCGTTAACGTGTCCATGAGATTGTTAAACTTCATCACGTTTTCGCGAAGTAAAGTTTGGGCTTTCTCCAGCACTCTTCTGCTCTGAAAAATTTGAAGGCTTTTTAAGATAACGTTGTTAATTGTATATGCATACTAGTATAACATGGGGTTCATATGCACAAAGTGGCTGAACCCATGAGTTGAACTGCCGTCCCTAAGAATCTGGTCTAGCCTGTTTCACGCTTCAATTCCCACTCTGCTTCAGGAGAATGGATAGTTAAAAAGGCAGCCACTTGAAATCATAATGCAAATATACACCCTATATTAGTTGATCCAAGGTTCCAAGGAAGGCTACCCAGTCAGCTGATGTTTCCTGAAATATGGGGTCTGGGACTTAGGGGTTTTTTGGGGTGAATACTTACTTAGGCCAAGTCCTGGGCGGCAGTTCAAAAATGGCATAACTCAGGCTCTACTGAAGCTTTTTGCATGATTCAAGTGCTGTTTAAAAGATAATTTTATGGCCAGAATGATGGTGCACAGTATGAGGCTCATTTCAAAATACCAGAAACACAAAATTGAGGTCAAATTGGCTGAAATTTTCAATTTTGGTTTTTGAAACATCAGAATGGAGGATTGGTGTAAAATTGCAAAAATTTTCCATTTTTGGGGCCATATTCGTGTTCAGCATCGAAATTAACCTACTGGGGCTCAAAATTAGAGCCAATTTCCCAATAAACACCCCTAAATCACTTTTTGGGTATTGAAACATTAGGTTTTTGGGTCATAACTCAAAATCAGATTATTTCCGCCGAGCTCCGCAATCATGGCCTGATGCGGCCAACATTTCTGACAATCCCTGAAAAAATGAGCCAAAACGGTTGAGAAACCATGGAGGAATTCATGCGAACATCCATATATATATATATACTAGTAATATAAGTCAGTGGCCGCGCTTCGTGCGGCCACCCTTATCATTACTTTAATTTTCCTTTTCTTTCCATCATTTTCATTTCATTCTTTATTCTTTTCATTCCTATACAACACATTCCCCAGAATGATTATTACCTGAACATAAACCTATTATTACCCAAAACCATCAAATAATATTGCTCATGAGCAAAGCAGAGCAAACATCAAAAATCCATAAGCTTCTAGGAATGCTCGGCATTGAGAATCTTAACAGTTTCTGAAAGCTTCAAACGCAATCATTGATGCCTCTGTCATTGGCAAACCGCATATCCATACTAATGAATGCCTTGAAACATCAGCACCCCAAGTAGATCCCAAATCACGAAAATTGACATTACTCAAAGCGATTTTTTAGTAACATAATTTCAAAAAGTTGAAAAAGTAAGAAGCCTATTTTAACCAGAATTATTTTACCTTGAATTAAAAAAAAAGTCCGCCAAGAAAAGACAAAAATTGAATGAACAGTGAAGCTTCAAAGTGCAAAATTATCAAATTCGGCACATTTTCAATCATAATTTGTTTTAATAAAAAAATGACGAGGACTATCCTACATCCTAGGGCGCGACAGCGCCCTAGTCCTAGGGCGCGACAGCGCCCTAGTTATGAATGGGTGATCGAGTTTTTGGGTGGTCGCGTGTCCCGAGGTTCAGCGCCTTGGATGTTGAATGAAACCATGGACATTTATACACCAATCGAAAGCTTGTAAGGAGATCTCGATGACGAAAATCGTGGAAATTTGATTTTAGCCTTAGAATTTTAGAAATTTTGAAAAAACCTGAAAAAAAGTTAAAAAATATGACTTCTCTGTCTTTGAAGTGCTCTAATTTTAGAACAAAAGCGAAATTCAAAAATCCAAGAATTTCGTGTTTTAGCAAATTGCTTCAGCTTTTCAGTGGTGCTATTTTTGTAATAAGTATTATGGAGAAGTTTCCCAATCAATTCAAGTTTTTGAGGGCGATTTGGTTCGATTTTGTGCTCTACCCATTTCGCTTATGTTTCAATGAAGCCAAACTGCGCAGTTTTTTAAAACTGATGCGCAGGTTAGCTTGTATGCAATAGGTTTGTGAGATTTATGGGGTCTAAGAGACATCGACCTAGCTATGAATGGTTTGTGGTAGAAAGATAGATCCTATGGCGCCCTAGTTATGAATGGGCAATCAAGTTTTTCGATGGTTGCATGTCACAAGCTACAACTCCTTGGATATTGGATGAAACCTATAACATATATTTCAATCAAAAGCTCTCAGTGAGACCTAGATGGAGAAAATCGTGAAATTTTGAAAAAAACCTGGAAAAGTTCTAATAATTCAATTTTTTATCAACTGATGGTCAGGTTAGGTTTGAGCTTCATGGATCATGAAATTACCTACCAAACAACAACACCAAGCGATGGATTTTCCCAATGACTGTTTGAAGCCTTGTTCATATGGCAAGTAAATATGTCTTCCACATGGCCAAGACCTAGACAAGACTAAAATGCTACAGCATGAGCTGCTTATGAATTGTCAATCATCAAAAAGAACTAGACAAGGTGTGACAAAATCGTGATAAATTTAGATTCAAATTATAAACCATTTTGAGTCAAAATTTTAACAGGATCATCTACAAAATCCACTGAGCATTCATAAGCAGGCGGCAATTTTGGCACAAAGAGGACAAAAATTAGTGAATGATAAAATAGAAAATACAACTAGTGTAATAAAAAAAATTGTTAAATCGAAAACAATTTTCTGAATTTTTGGTCACAATGAACTTATAAGTTTACAAAATGAGGTGTAACAAAATAAAACAAACAAAATTAAAGTTAAATTGAAATTAGCTAAAGTAAAGTTAACTTTTGCTAGCATTTGCAACATGATCAATTTTTTCTTTTCAAATCACTTTTCAAATTTTACATGTATTTTTCTGTAAGAGGTTTTTTCTGATTTAGTAAAGTTCATAAATAACATCATTTAATCAAAAATTAAAGACAAAATAAAAACTAGAATAATCGAAATGACAAGTTTCCTGCCATAAATTGCCGCCTGCTTATTAATGCTCAGTGGATTTTGTAGATGATCCTGTTAAAATTTTGACTCAAAATGGTTTATAATTTGAATCTAAATTTATCACGATTTTGTCACACCTTGTCTAGTTCTTTTTGATGATTGACAATTCATAAGCAGCTCATGCTGTAGCATTTTAGTCTTGTTATGAATGGGTGATCGAGTTTTTGGGTGGTCGCGTGTCCCGAGGTTCAACGCCTTGGATGTTGAATGAAACCATGGACATTTATACATCAATCGAAAGCTTGTAAGGAGATCTCGATGACGAAAATCGTGGAATGTTGATTTTAGCCTTAGAATTTTAGAAATTTTGAAAAAAACCTTAAAAAAGGCAAAAAAATATGACTTCTCTGTCTTTGAAGTGCTCTAATTTTAGAACAAAAGCGAAATTCACAAATCCAAGAATTACGTGTTTTAGCAAATTGCTTCAGCTTTTCAGTGGTGCTATTTTTGTAATAAGTACCATGGAGAAATTTCCCAATCAATTCAAGTTTTTGAGAGCAATTTGGTTCGATTTTGTGCTCTACCCATTTCGCTTATGTTTCAATGAAGCCAAACTGCGCATTTTTTTTAAAACTGATGCGCAGGTTAGCTTGTATGCAATAGGTTTGTGAGCTTTATGGGGTCTTAGAGACATCGACCTAGCTATGAATGGTCGGTGGTAGATAGTAGATCCTATGGCGCCCGCGTTATGAATGGGTGATCGAGTTTTTGGATGGTTGCATGTCACAAGCTACAAATCCTTGAATATTGGATGAAACCTATAATTTATATTTCAATCGAAAGCTCTCAGTGAGACCTAGATTAAAAAAATCGTGAAATTTTGATATTAGCCTTGTAATTTTGAAAAAAAAACTAGAAAATTCTAATAATTCATTTTTTTTTATAAACTGATGGTCAGGTTAGGTTTGAGCTTCATGGAAAATGGAATTACCTACCAAAAAACAAAAACACCAAGCGATGGATTTTCCTCAATGACAGTTTGAAACCTTGTTCATGTGGCAAGTAAATATTAAATATCTTTTCCACATGGCCAAGATCTAGACAAGTCTAAAATGCTACAGCATGAGCCACTTATGAATTGTCAATCATCAAAAAGAACTAGACTAGGTGTGACAAAATCGTGATAAATTTTGAATAATATTATAAACCATTTTGAGTTAAAATTTTAACAGGTTCGACTAAAAAATCCACTGATCATTCATAAGCAGGCGGCAATTTTGGCACAAAGAGGACAAAAATTAGTGAAAGATAAAATAGAAAATATAACTTGTGAAATAAGAAAATATGTAAAAATGTAAGTAAATGCTCTGAAATAAGATTTAAAAAATTCTGAATTTTTAGGCATGATGAAGTTATAAATTTACTAAAGGAGAAAAAACCCAACAAAATTGAAATTAAATCTGAAATAGAAGGGTGAATTTACATTTTGCTGGCATATTCTACATGATCAATTTTCATTCTAATCTGAATCACGCTTCAACTTTGACATGATTTTTCAACATTTTACTTTGTTCTATGAATAAGTACGGTTCAAAAATAACTTATCTTTTAAGCAAAAACCAAAGACAAAACAAAAAATGGAATAATCCAGGTGACGAGATTCCTGCCATAAATTGCCGCCTGCTTATGAATGATCAGTGGATTTTTAGTCGAACCTGTTAAAATTTTAACTCAAAATGGTTTATAATATTATTCAAAATTTATCACGATTTTGTCACACCTAGTCTAGTTCTTTTTGATGATTGACAATTCATAAGTGGCTCATGCTGTAGCATTTTACTGACTGAGAACTCACTGAGACCTATCCAAAAAGCCATCATGTGCCAGGATTCATTCAGAATTCGGACGGCACCGAGGCCACCCCCAAAATGGCATCACCCGTATTATATAAGATATATATAGACCCATGCCCCTTTTTGGGGTGAATACTTAGTACTGCCCCCAGGCCAAGTCCTGGGCGGCAGTTCAAAAATATTCGTATAATACAGAAAACTTGAAATATATTAAAATTGTTTTACTATCGCAAAGTCATTACGTACGAAGATAAAGATTGTTTCCAACTGTCATTGCAATATTTCCCAAAAAAGTTTTAAGGCCGTAATAAGTTTTTCCTGCAGTCTTTTTCTTTTTCTAAAGTAATAAGCAGTATTAAGTCTTCAGAAAGCAAACCATAAGCTCCTCGTGGCTTTTTTCGAAAGCAAGTTCAGCCTTGGTTTCCTTTGGCGCGATGGCTTCCTTGTTAATCTCGACAATCGTTCCTGCCTCTTCCTCCGCCTCTTCCACGGTGCCTTTCCTTTTATTCTTTCTTTTTTTCCTTTCGTTCTCTAAACAGCACTCTTAACCGTTACTCATTAGTGACGTCTCGGTGGATCTGGGTGGGGACTGGGGAGTGATGTTTTGGATTTATGAATGTTGGCGATGCTGCTGAGCATGGCCTCGTCCGCCTTCCGCTTCAGCTTCCTCCACACCGTGTAGATCCTGGCCATCGGCACTCCTCGCCTCACCTGAGCGCGACCAATGAGTCACTGTGAGTACGTAGGTCTCTGAGAGGTAGGTCTGCAAGTCTGTGATAGAAGGAGGAGCTACCGCAGTTGCAGTTGGGTGTGTAGGGTGTCGGGAGAGGGTTTGCCATGCGCACTGTGGAGTAGGCGGCGGAGAAGGCGGGAGAACTCGGGCGGCAACCAGACGTAAGAGTGGCCGCCCTTTCTCTAGGCATCGTTCTATGAAAGACACCCGCAGCAACATGGGCGACAAGGCCGCAACCAAGGGCTTCGATGCCCGAAAATTCGTCATCGACATTGGGTCTGGAGGTTTGACACCCTTTTTTACCTACCTACACCTCGCTTGCACCAATCAAAGAGCAGGCTTTAGACACTGAAGTGGATAAAACAACGCTAGTTGATCAAAGTTAAACTTTATTATGCATTGCATAAGATGTTCTAAGATATGGAATGAATGGGAAATTTCTCAAAGTGCAGCAGCAAGTGTCAGTGGATAGGAAGGCAAATGAAATGAAGGTACGGCGGCGGCGATCTCGAAGTATTGCGTGATGGCGCCGATGGAGCGCGTGAAGCTGTTGCTTCAGGTCCAGGATGCTCAGAAGACGATCGCTGTACACCAGCGCTACAAGGGGATCATCGACTGCTTCTTTCGTGTGAGCAAGGAGCAGGGATTGGCCTTCTTCTGGCGAGGTTCTTCCCTCTTCCCCTTCCTCCACTCACCCCAATGCCCCCGTTTCCAGGAAACCTGGTCAATGTCATCCGATGCTCTTCCAAAATGCTGCTGAACTTCTCTTTCATGGAAACCTACCTGGAAGCCTACCTGGACCTATCTACCTTCGAGGACAGGAAGGAGCACGTGAGGAGGGCTTCTTAGAGAGTGGAATGCGGGTGGAGGGAAGGAGGATGATTGCAGTTCTGGCGCTTCTTCCTGGGTGGTCTGGCGTCGACTGGTGCAGAGGCGGCGACGTCGCTCAGCCTCTTGTACCCGCTGGACTTCGCCCGAACGCGTCTGGCCGCGGACGTGGGAAGGGGCGGGGCCCGGGAGTTCAAAGGCCTTCTGGACTGCATCTTCAAGATCGCCAGGTCGGACGGGCCTATCGGCCTCTACCGCGGCTACTTCGTCACCGTCCAAGGCCACATCATCTTCGCCGCCGCCAACATAGGCCTCTGGGAAGCTGCCCTTGGAGCTTTTCAACACCTCCCTAAGCCTCCTCGTCGTTCGAGCCGTCGCCGTCAGAGATCTCCTCAACAGCCCAACTTCTTCATCGCCGGGGTCATTGCTCAGGTCTTCTCCTACCCTTTCTTACCTCTCGTTCTAAGCCTAAGCCTCCCTCAGGTGGTGACGGTGGGCTCTGCAATCCTGTCCCACCCCTGGGACACCGTGCGTCGGCGCATGATGATGCAGTCGGGACGAAAGGACATCCTCTACAAGAGCAGCCTGGACTGCGCCATTAAGATCGCCATGAACGAGGGCATCGGCGGTTTCTTCAAGGGCGCTCTCTCCAACGTCATCTGCTATGCTGGTGGAGCTTGCTACTCTAGTTTACTTATGACCGTGAACGCACACAGAAGAAGAGGTACAGACCGCCTCCCTGCCGAGCAAGGGAAGGCGCTAATACGGATCCAGGCTCCCCGGCCAAATGCATGACATTTGCAATGAAGAAAAGCACCTGCAGCCCTAGAGTAACAAAGAAACTCTCGAATCCCGAAAGGGATGAGACCCGGCAACATGCAAAGCCGCGGAACCACAAACCAAATCACTCTGAAAACGATATCACAGAGGATAAAATTGAAACTGAAATTGAGCAACATGAAGTTGGCGACAAAGCTTTCAAACGAAAGACAAGCAGTAGAATTTCGACTGAGGGAAGAGGGAAACTGGCTGCCCTACCGCAGGGGCCATACTCGGAGTGCTGTGACGCGTGCAGGCAAGAGCTCCCCCTTTCTGAGCCCCCCTCACGCAGCTCCTCTAGGCCGCCCAGACCCTTGCGGGCCCCCGGCTTTGGGTGCTAGGCCGGTGGACGAGCCCTGATTTGCCAGATCCCTAACTGCCCTAGCCTGAATGATACCTGATTACTGCAATGCAAACTCTCCAGCTGAACTCAAACTGCAACAAGCGAATTGAACCTAAATTCTAGCAGCTGGAGACCCTGGGGGGGGGGGGGAAAGTTTGGAATGAAATGAGGGTAGGATGGGTGAGGCGAGGGAATGTCAGTGGCGGTGCAGAAGTTGACGGCGTAGCCAGCGCAGGTGTCGCGCCGTCGGTTGTCCTCCATGCTGCTCTCCGCCTCCTCCCACTGCATCCACAACACCCCCAGCCTCAGCTTTCGGTAGGGAACAGGAACCGGATTTGAGGGGAGCATCTGTGCCCGAAGGCTCAGACCGCCCCTGAAGCGCTTGAGGAGAAGCTTGGAGTGCCCGGTCTAGCTCCCCGGCGACCTCCGTCTCCCCGGCGTCCTCCGTCTCCCCGGCGTCCTCCGCATCCCTGCACCCTTCTCGCAGCACTTTCTCACCCTCACCGGAAGGCAAAGGACCGCAAAGGGAGTGGGCCTGGAGAGTCTCATCGAGAGACACCTCCAAAGGCACCACATGCGCGATTGAACGTCGAACGGTGTAGCCCTTGGCGTCGATGACGGAGACGTAGCGGACGGTGCCCAGCTGGTCCGGGTGCTTCTCCAGGATCCGGACGAGCTTCCACTGGTGCCTCGGCGCCGCCTCCTTCAGCAGCGCAGCACTCCCCACCGTCAACAGCTCCTTCCCCGTGCCTTTCAGCGCTGCGGCTGCTTTGTGATGCTGAGCCCGGAGGTGACCCAGGTACTCTGAAGCCCAGCGTCCAATCATGTCTGAAACTACTCGATCTTGCCGGCTGAGGCCCGCCCGTAGCCGCTGAGACTCCAGCTCCGCTCCAGGCTCCACGAAGGCCGCCGTGACGAGGAAGTCGATGGGCCGTAGTGGGCGGAAGTCGTCCACGGCGTCCGTGAGCGGGCAGAGCGGCCGGCAGTTGATGGCGCACTCCACCCTGGCCAGGCAGGTGATGAAGACGTCCTCGGTGGTGAGGCGGTGCCAGAGCAGAGGCCCCAGCCCCAGCTTGAGCAGCTTGACTTGCACCTCCGATGCCCCGTTGTACCAGGGCGCCCGAACCGGTGTAGGCTTGAAGTGGACGGGGAACTTGGCAGCGAAGCCGGTGATGTCGGCCTTCTCCCCGTTCGCGAAGACCAGGTACGGCTCCAGGATCCCTGCCGCCTTGCTGAAGGCGCCCGCGTGGTCTAGCCAGATGGTGGCCCTCGTCAGGCCCCGGCGGCACCACAGTCGCTCCAGCGCGTTGCAGACGGCCGCCCCGCTGTAGTCCACCAAGAGCTCGTAGTGCACTGCTCGCATCACCGCACAGGAGGCTACCAGGACCCAGCGCTTCACCACTCGGCCGCCCGACAGCACCCTAAACGGCCCGGCCTGATCCAACAGGATGGAACTGAAGGGGCCCTTTGTGAAGTCCAGGCGCTCCGGTGGAAGAAGGCTGTGGACTGGTCGTTGGGCTGGCTGTCCGTGATGCAAACGACACGGCTGGCAGGACTTGAGCGCCCGTCGCGTCAGCCTCGTGCTTGTCGCCGCCCAGTACTGGCACCGGAAGAAGCCCAACGTTGCCGTCGCCGATGCATGTGCGTGCCGTTGATGAAAGTGTAGGAGGATGAGCGTGGTGAGGGGGTGCTTGTGGCAGAGTAGCAGGGGCGGCTGGACCTCCACGTCCCCCCGTGCGAAGCGCAAAGCCACCCGAACGCAGCCCTCCGCATCCACCCACGCGCCGACTTGCTTGGCCTTGTTCTTGGCCGCCTTCCAGGCCTCCATGCCCAGGCTCGAGTCCTCCTGCTTCCCGCTCTCCGTCTTCAGGTACTCCAGCAGGTCCCCGAACGCCAGTTCCTGCTGCTCCCTGCACAGCTGGCTGAGTAGCTCCTGCTTCTCCATCTCGCGCGCTGCTCCCAACGGCCGTTTTTCTCCTCCGAAACGGCGCCGCGCCCGCTGCACTTGCACGCCCGTGCCCAAGAGGCGATCCAAGGAGCTGTACTTGTCGCAGTCGAGGATGGCAAGCATGCCCTCGCTGCTTGAAGGGGGCCCAGTGGCAGAGGTTGGAGAGGCCAGGGGTAGGAGCGTAGACTCTTGCTGGGAAGGCCCGCGAGGGCCCTGGTCGATCCCAGACAAGGAGACTGCCTCCCCCGGCGCACCCACCGCCTGCCCCGGAAAGCTCAGGTCTGCCCTGCCCGGCGAAGATTCTGTCAGGGAGGAGTCCACATGCAAGCATGGAGTCGAGTCGACTCCCCGACAGACGGCCTCAGCAGAGGGGACGCTGGCTACCCCCGGTGAGGGAGTGGGAAGGCCGCGATGATTAGCCAGCAGCGTAGAGACTGGCAGGGGGGGAGTCAACAGGCAAGCCTGGAGTCGAGTCGACCCCCTGGCAGCCGGCCGCCGGCCTCTCACCCGAGCCCCCGCTGCACTCCGACACCGCGGGTCCCTGGAGGGGCCAGGTTAGCGTAGAGCTGGTCCGGGGGGGAGTCCACAGGCAAGCCTGGAGTCGAGTCGACCCCCTTCCCAGCAGCTTCCCCGGCTGCCCCAGGGCCCGCTGGAGCGTTCGGTGCTGCCCAGTCCGGCCAGGCCTCTTCCTCCTCCAGGAAGAAGGTGGCCCCGGCGTGGAACAGCCCTGCTCCCTGTAGCTCCTTCAGACTCCGCGGCTTCGTTGCCCAGTCTGACGGGTTGAGTTCGCTCTTGATGTAGCGGAAGTCCCGGGTGTGGCCCAGCTCGCGAACCGCCTCCACCCGCCTTGTCTCGTAGGCTCTGGGAGCCTCCCCGGCCCTGAGCCAGCACAGGACGGCAGCGTTGTCGATGAAATGGACCACCTTGCGGAAAGGCCCCAGGTGGCTGATAACGAACTTGGCCGCCCGCCCGCCGTACTCCGCCGCCCACAACTCCGACCTGGGCACCGTGATGATCACGCCCTTGTTCGGTGATGGCAGCAAACGAGACTTCGCCAGCACCAGCCGCGATGTAGGAGGTGAGGATGAGGGTTGGCAGGCATAGATCGCGTAGCCGTAGGAGGTGATGGAGGCGTCGGTGGTGACGATGAGCACCGGCGGCTCCTTGGAGCCCAACACCCAGCGCGGAAAGCTGATGCTGGCCGTCCCCTCCAGGTCCCCTCTCAGGATGCCCCAGTCCTTGGCGCAGTCCTCCGGCACCTCGTCGTCCCAGCCCTTGCACACCTTGTGCACCCGCTGCATCAGAAGGCGCCCGGCCAGCGTGAGAGGCGTGAAGAAGCCGATTGGGTCGTACATCCTCGCCACTGCACTGGCCAACTGTCGGACGGACAGCCCCTCCATGGGGATGTCCTGGAACTTGACCTCGGGGACGCTGATGGTGTCCTTGCTCGTCTCCCAGACGATGCCGAGGTTCTTGAAGCTCCCGGGCGCCGCCTTGGCGTCCTCCGGCAGTGCATCCGTCACCGTCCCCGCGTTGGACCCGAATGACCGCAAGTTGAACTGGGCGGAGGCGAAGAGTCCCCGGAGGCCGACCGCCAGCCGTCCTCCCTCCTCCTCCTGGCTGAAGCCGTAGATCAGGTTGTCGGCGTAGGTGTGGGAGGGGATGCCCGCCACCTCCGCCTCCGTCAGCCCGCAGCAGTTCCCCGCCGCCCGCGCCTCGTCGCAGAGTAGACGGAGGCACGCTTGCAGCAGCCACGGACTCGCCGAGCACCCCATGATCACTCTCGTATACTGCCAGACGCTCCAATTGTCCTCTCCGATAGGCTTGGAGCTGTCGTTGGGTAGGATGATGCGGAGAGCGGACTTGAACTCCGGCCACACCCGCATGCTGTAGAAGGCCCGTCGCACGTCCGCCGCCAACGCGAAGCGCGACCCCCGTAGGTAGAGCTGGACCTGCAGCAGATCCGTCAGAAGACTGGGACCTGGGTCGATGAAGCTGTTGAGGCAGCGTGGTGGACTCCCGCAGGTGGATGAGGCATCGACGACTGGCCTTGTCTTTGGACCCTCAGCGGGGAAATGCGGCAGATGATGCAGCAGCTGGCCCGCTGGCGGTGGCCCCCGGGCCCGCTCGATGACGCCCTCCCGGGCCTGGTCCTCGAACTCCGCGTAGTAGCGCCGCCGTTCCTCACCCTCCAGCCGCCGGTCGGTCCCCCGCGCCCGCCCCAGCGCCTGCGCAAAGTTGGTCGCCAAAGCCTGAGCATTCTCCTTCAGGGGCAGTGGCACGTAGAAGGCCCCGGAGGAGTCCCGGAAGATCCTCGCCTGCAGCTCCGCCGTCTTCTCCTCCCCCGTAGGCGTCGCCTTGTCAGCATCCCTCTCGAAGCCGACGGTGTCTAAGGCGGTCTGATGGTCGAGAAGCTCTGTCAGAGAGACGGGCTGGCTGAAGATTCCGAAGGCCGTCTGGAAGCTGGAGACCTCCCCGTAGGCCCTGTCCGTGATCGCCAGCTGGTCTGGAGTCACCGACCCCCGCAGGATCGTCCCGAAGGCAGTGTGGTAGGCGCTGAGTGTAGGCGTTAGGCTGATGCTCTCGCAGCTGGGCCCCAGCACGGCCTCGTAGGCGTTGAGCCCGAGGATGGCGCCAACGGTGACGGAGACCACCTTCTCCGGTGGCCTGTTGGCCAGCCCATACTCCGCCTCCCCTGCCCTCTGCAGGATGCCCGGCTGGATCTTGAACCCTCCGAGGAGTAGGTCTGGACAGAGCACTGCTGCCTGGTACGCCTTGAACTGCAAACGAGACCCATCTCGTCCCACAGCCTCCACCCAGACCGGACGTGTGATGATTGAGCGCTTGGTGTCGGTGCCACCGTAGGCGACAGTGATGCTCTCCGGAGGCAGGCCCCGTAGTCCCAGCTCTGCTGCCACGTCCTCGTGGACCCAGCTGAAGGAGGCCCCGGAGTCCAGCAGCACCAGCACCACCGCCCCCTTGGTCTTTGCCGGCGCCACCAGCAGTCCCCGGAAGCTCGCCAGGACCGCCGTCGCCCCACCTGGCTTGCAGGTTGTGTTTAGGTTGGTATGATCGAAAGAGGTCAGAGCGCAGTTGAGCGAGGCCTCGCCCCCGCTGGCTGGCTCATGCAGGGCCGTGTGGTGGTCGCCGCCGCAGCCCGGCACCCGGCACCCCCCGTGCGCCGACGTGCAGCTCTTGGCCCCGCCCGGATGGTCGCCCAGGCACAGGTAGCACAGGCCCCGCTTCCTCGCGTTGGCCCGGCGGAGACCTGGAGTTCCGAACGTTGCGCAGTTTTGGCCCCAGTGGCCCCCATCGCAGAACGGACAGCTCGGCTGGCCCCCCGCCCAGCGCACCTTCTTCTTCCCCCTCCCCGGCTGGCTCTCTCCCGCTGGCTCGCTCGCCTGCTCCCGTGGCCGTCCGGCCTGGCCCCGTGGCTGTCCAGCCCGGCCCCGGTCTCGGCCCCGTGGAGGCTTGGCCTGTGAAGGCCGGGAGGATGAAAAAAGAGTGGTGGTGAAGGACCGTTCCAGGGCGCTGTCGGTGGTCCCGCGGAGTAGCTTCAGCTCCGCGCTGAGTAGCTTCTCGAAGTCCTTGTATCCCGGCACCGCCGTCTGCCCCGCTCGCAGCCGTTGCTGCTGGATGTCGCGGGAGAAGGCCGGTGGGAGCTTGGTGAGCAGAGTGCAGGTGTGGGTGTCCAGGGCGGTCTCCTCGACGCCCAGGCTGACGAGGCGGGCCATGAGGAGGCGGTAGGCGTCGCTGAACTCCTCCAGTCCGTCCAGATCCCCCTCCACCACGGCCGGCAGCACCGCCAGCTCTTGGAACAGCGCCGTCTTCACCTGCTCCGCTCTATCATAGTTCTCGTCAAGAATGCGAAGGGCCTCTTTGAAGGAGTCGGGGGCATGCTGGTCGAGGGGCTCAATCTTGGCCTTGGCGCGGCCGCCCAGGTTGTTCCGCAGCCACGCGAACTTGTCCGCCTCCTTCAGCTCGCGATTGTCCTCCAGCCTGTGCTTGGCCCAGCTCCTGAAGTGAGCGTAGGCGCCGACATCGGCCCCGTCGAAGACCGGGAAGTCGTGTGTGAGCTTGGGCAGCGCAGTGGGCGTCTTCCCCGGCGCCGGCTGGTCTGCGCCCCCACCCCGGCCCCCGAGGGCCTGCTGGGCGGCCACAAGCTGAGCTTCCAGACGCTCCTCGCGCCTCCGAGCCTCCTCCCGGGCCTCCCGGCTCTCATCCCGCATCAACTGCATTTGCTGTTGCATTAGCCGCACGATCTCCGCCAACCCTGCCTCTCCTGCCGCCGCTCCAGCAGGGGCCTTGTCCTCCCGCTCCAGGTAGGTGTAGACGATCGGCGCCCCGTCCGGGTCCACGACTTCCTCGTCCAGCATCTGCTCCACCATCGACCGCGGCGCCACCCCGGCCTGCTGCGTGTCCTCGCACTCCGGGCACTGGACCCAGAAGTTGGAAGCCTTGGTGCCCCCGCTCGTCAGCTGGCTGAGCTTGTCCCAGAGCCCCGGCGTCGCCGAGCCCGGCGGGTCGAAGGCGGCATCCAAGAAGGCGAGGCAGTAGTGGGACGCGCAGTTGCCGCAAGTGATGCGGAGCTTCGAGTGCTTTCCATCCGTCCCGCCCCGGCACCGCTTCCCGCACTTGGCCTTGGAGTTGGCAGGGAGGACTGTCGAAGTGGGTGCCATTGGAAATGATGCAATAGAGAGGAAGGCCTAGAGGCGCTGTCCGGAGACGCTGGGCGTCAACCCGGGCACGGGGAGCCACTTCTCCCCCAGCTCCAGCAGCCTCTCCACCGCTCCCGGCCCTCTTTCAGGCCTCCAGGAGATTTTCCTAACTTTAAGGCTCCACTTGCTACTCTAGTTTACTTATGACCGTGAACGCACACAGAAGAAGAGGTACAGACCGCCTCCCTGCCGAGCAAGGGAAGGCGCTAA
>JASANA010001728.1:0-11940 GCA_030248095.1 Ptycholaimellus sp. GST1_10 | reverse complement strand
GCACAAGTAATACAAGCCTTCCAAATGGAGGAGAGAGGGGATAGGCTGGAGCTGGAAGCACTGCGCGACCGCTTCCAGGTGCTCAGCAAGCGTCTCACGGCCTCTTCGCTGCAAAATCTGGCACTGCAAAGACAACTTCAACAGACGCACAAGTAATACAAGCCTTCCAAATGGAGGAGAGAGGGGATAGGCTGGAGCTGGAAGCACTGCGCGACCGCTTCCAGGTGCTCAGCAAGCGTCTCACGGCCTCTTCGCTGCAAAATCTGGCACTGCAAAGACAACTTCAACAGACGCACAAGTAATACAAGCCTTCCAAATGGAGGAGAGAGGGGATAGGCTGGAGCTGGAAGCACTGCGCGACCGCTTCCAGGTGCTCAGCAAGCGTCTCACGGCCTCTTCGCTGCAAAATCTGGCACTGCAAAGACAACTTCAACAGACGCACAAGTAATGGAAGGCTTCCAAATGGAGGAGAGAGGGGATAGGCTGGAGCTGGAAGCACTGCGCGACCGCTTCCAGGTGCTCAGCAAGCGTCTCACGGCCTCTTCGCTGCAAAATCTGGCACTGCAAAGACAACTTCAACAGACGCACAAGTAATGGAAGGCTTCCAAATGGAGGAGAGAGGGGATAGGCTGGAGCTGGAAGCACTGCGCGACCGCTTCCAGGTGCTCAGCAAGCGTCTCACGGCCTCTTCGCTGCAAAATCTGGCACTGCAAAGACAACTTCAACAGACGCACAAGTAATGGAAGGCTTCCAAATGGAGGAGAGAGGGGATAGGCTGGAGCTGGAAGCACTGCGCGACCGCTTCCAGGTGCTCAGCAAGCGTCTCACGGCCTCTTCGCTGCAAAATCTGGCACTGCAAAGACAACTTCAACAGACGCACAAGTAATGGAAGGCTTCCAAATGGAGGAGAGAGGGGATAGGCTGGAGCTGGAAGCACTGCGCGACCGCTTCCAGGTGCTCAGCAAGCGTCTCACGGCCTCTTCGCTGCAAAATCTGGCACTGCAAAGACAACTTCAACAGACGCACAAGTAATGGAAGGCTTCCAAATGGAGGAGAGAGGGGATAGGCTGGAGCTGGAAGCACTGCGCGACCGCTTCCAGCTGCTCAGCAAGCGTCTCACGGCCTCTTCGCTGCAAAATCTGGCACTGCAAAGACAACTTCAACAGACGCACAAGTAATGGAAGGCTTCCAAATGGAGGAGAGAGGGGATAGGCTGGAGCTGGAAGCACTGCGCGACCGCTTCCAGGTGCTCAGCAAGCGTCTCACGGCCTCTTCGCTGCAAAATCTGGCACTGCAAAGACAACTTCAACAGACGCACAAGTAATGGAAGGCTTCCAAATGGAGGAGAGAGGGGATAGGCTGGAGCTGGAAGCACTGCGCGACCGCTTCCAGCTGCTCAGCAAGCGTCTCACGGCCTCTTCGCTGCAAAATCTGGCACTGCAAAGACAACTTCAACAGACGCACAAGTAATGGAAGGCTTCCAAATGGAGGAGAGAGGGGATAGGCTGGAGCTGGAAGCACTGCGCGACCGCTTCCAGGTGCTCAGCAAGCGTCTCACGGCCTCTTCGCTGCAAAATCTGGCACTGCAAAGACAACTTCAACAGACGCACAAGTAATGGAAGGCTTCCAAATGGAGGAGAGAGGGGATAGGCTGGAGCTGGAAGCACTGCGCGACCGCTTCCAGCTGCTCAGCAAGCGTCTCACGGCCTCTTCGCTGCAAAATCTGGCACTGCAAAGACAACTTCAACAGACGCACAAGTAATGGAAGGCTTCCAAATGGAGGAGAGAGGGGATAGGCTGGAGCTGGAAGCACTGCGCGACCGCTTCCAGCTGCTCAGCAAGCGTCTCACGGCCTCTTCGCTGCAAAATCTGGCACTGCAAAGACAACTTCAACAGACGCACAAGTAATGGAAGGCTTCCAAATGAAGGAAGACTAGATTAAAATGGGCTGTGTTTGAGGAAAGAGGCGGAGTCGGGCCTGCTTCTGGACCAGCTGGAGTCGCAGCAAGCTCAGGCTCGTGGCCGCCTTGAGAGCCTCATCCAAAACCTCCTCAGCTCCACCCCTCCCACGGCCTCCGAAGCAGCCGAGATGCCTCCTCCCGACTCCGGATGCCCCTCCGAAGCAGCGCTCACTCCAAAGCCCAGCCTTTCACGCACAGTCCCGCCTTCTGCATTCCTCTAGCTGGCAGTCATTCAGGCTGCCTTGAGGCGAAGCAGAGGCGCTGGCCAAAGGAGCAGAAGCTGATTGGGATAGAAGAGGGAGCTGCAGAGGCTTTGATCTTCAGTCGGCTGGATGTGGAGGATAGGCTGCGCTGCGCTGTGGTCTGTCGTGCCTGGCGCCGTATAGCCCTTCAGCCGTCCGTCTGGCTCGCTGTCCGCCTATCCCACACCTCCATTCGACCTCAGGTTCCTTCTCACCATATTTTCTATGCGCTCACTCACTCCCTCTTTTCAGCTCCTCACGACGGCTGCCAAGTACGCTGCGCAGACCAAGGAACTGGTGCTGGATAGGGTGGGACAGAAAGGGACAGGGAAACGGGGCGGATTGGAGTCCGGGCTGCGTGCACTGCTGCGAGGATGCGGGCAGAGTCTGAAGCGTCTAACCATTCTCGACTGTCAACCTGGCCTCACCGATCGGTTCCCTCTGCAGCACTCATTTCATCACAAGGCCAGAGAATCAAGCAACTAATATTAAGATCCCTCTGGCTGGTGGCAGAATCCTGCGGAAGTCTGAAACATCTGAGCTATGCGTCGGCCAAGTTTCCGCTGTCCGCAGCTCTGGTGGCCACACTGGCCCTAGGCTGTCCCTCCATTCGCAGTCTTCACCTTCCCTCCCCGCACACTCCTACTCCCGCCAGTGCAGAGTAGAAAAGATGACATTCTTTGGGGGCTTAAGAATGAGTATGAATGGGGCCAGGCATCTTCGGCTGGACGACAGGGTGCTGGAGATTCTGGGTCTGGCCTGGAGCGGTGGTATCTGCGCAGCCAAATATGCGCATTCCGTGACTTTGGTAGCCGAGGCTGGAGTTCATGAAAAAAAGAGGAGCAAGAAACAAATATGGAGCCATGTATCTAATGCGAATCTGGGCTTGCTAAGTGGCGTGGGGAAGCTGTACAACGACTGCGCGGGCCTGGACGGCTACGGCAGCGGCGACATCAGCTTGAAAAGGGCCACTTCCTCCTATTGCATCATCATCCAAGATGGCCGCCTATCCTCCAGTCCTGCCTCCGACGTCAAGGGCAAAGTGTAGCAAGGCCTGCCTGGGCGGGGCGGACGGGGTCCATGCGAAGCAGAGGATCACCTGCGGCAACTGCGCCCAGCACTTCTGCATCGCCCACCTGGACGCTTGCTTCAACCCACCGGGCTCTGCCTCTAGCGCTATTTGGGACAAGATGGCTGAGCATTGCGAGGGAGGAACGAAGGTGACGGGATGCTGGATCCTGTGCCCAGGCTGCCAGGAGGCAACGGCGGGGGCGGGTGTGCGGGCGATGGTGGAGCAGATGCTTGACGACGGCGTCGTCGAGCTGGATGGGGACCGAGTGCAGTTCGTCTACGCCCCTCACCCACTACGGCCAGCGCCAGCTAACCCTCAGCTAGCCCCTCCTCCAGCACCTCAGGCCCCACAGGGCGGAGTGCAGGGAGATGCGATGACCCAGCTATTGGCCATGATGCAACAGCAGCTTAAGGCTTCGGCGGACCGGGAGGAGCGGCTGATGGCGGAGCTGGCTCGTTTGGCACGCCCACAGGCGCCGGGAGCAGGGGGGCTGGGGGCCCAGCCACTTCCGGGCCAGACGCCGACGGCCCTGCCCAAGCTCAAGGCTGAGTTCCCCGTCTTCGACGGCTCCGACCCAGCAGGCTATGGCCAGTTCCGTAACTGGATCCGGAATTGGTTGGAGGCAAACACGGCGCTGCGGGAGGAGGACAAGTTCGCCTACCTCCTGAACAACCTGGACGGGAAAGCGTTGGCCAAGGTGGCCCCGCTGGACCGCCACACCCCGGGGGCCTTCAAGGACGCCGTCGCAGCCCTGGACGACAACTACAATCGCACCGACCTCATCAAGGCAGACCTCTTTCGCCGGCTGGCTGCGATGGGCTCAGTTTCAGCGGAGGATCTGGAAGAGCTGGAGGCCTTCACAGATGAGCTTCGGCTGATCAGCTCGCGGTTGGAGGCCCTGGGCGTGGCGGAGGAGGCGATGGACATGCACTCCTATGGGCTGCTCGCAAAGCTTCCCGCCCCTCTCGTCAAGGACATTCAGCAGAGCCGCATCAGAGCCGGGAAGGTGGCGGTGCCGGGGATGAAAGAGCTGGTCCAGGTGCTGGCAGGGGAGCTGAAGCTGCTTCGGGGCCTGGAGGGCGCGGAGGGCTCAGACGGGGCCTACACGACCAGTTTCTTCACGGGTAGCCGCCGGGAGGCGGGGGGGACGAAACGGCTGGATCGCCGGGACGCTCCCATAGCCCACAAGCCTAAAGGGTCAGAGCCCCCCTCAGGTGGAAGCCGGGGGAAGCACTGTGCCTTCTGCGGAGGCGCACACTGGGCCCAGCACTGCCAGGTGCTCAAGACGCCGGCAGAGCGGAAGTCAGCAGCTACTGAGAAGGGCCTGTGCTATCTCTGCCTGGGAGACCATCCAGGTGGAGTGCGAGCCTGTCAGGCGCCGGGAGGAGGCTGTCGGGTGGATGGGTGCACGGCACGGCATCACACCGCCCTGCACCGGAAGCAGCGGGAGAAGCGGGTGAGATGGGCCCCGCAGGGCCAGGCAGCGGCGGGGGAGCAGACGCTCAACACCATCACCTCGTTCGACGCCACCGCTCTCAACACCACCTCTCAGCCAGGCCTCCCCACCTCTCTTCTGGCAACTTTCGAGGCCCACCTGGCTCATCCATGCCGGGTGCAGTCAATGCAGGTGTTCGTGCTGATGGACAGTGGAGCTACGTTCAGCTGGGTACGGGAGGACATCGCCCGCCAGCTGGGGCTCAAGGCCCTCCCTCCGGAGAGGATCTCGGTGGCCTATGCAGGGAGGCAGGAGAAAGAGGCGATGGTGGTGCGTCCGGTGGAGGTGGACGTGCTGGGCCGCGACGGGAGCCGGCTCCAGTTCAAGGCCTACCAGGCCTCCATCCTCTGTCCCGACCTCATGGTGGGCAGCTTCTGCATCAAGCCCTCCATCCTACAGCCCATCGCCCACGCTCAGTTCGGCATCGCCAACGTTCCGCCTTCTAAGGTCCAGTCCAGGACGGTGGGGGTGGTGTTGGGGCTAAACGTGTACGAGAAGATCTTGGGGCCCAGTTGCAAGAGCACGCGGCTGACGGGGAGTCTGAGCGCCTTCCACACGGCCTACGGGGCGGTGCTGCGGGGCTGTCTGGAGACGGGGGAGACGAGTGGGAGCGACGGGACACTGGCCGTGTCCAACTCCTTCCACCTCATCTGCGGCGCCATCACTCAGCCAGCCACCCTGCGCGATTACCTTCACTCTCAATCCTCCCTGGACACCCTAGGCTTTGCGGAGCAGGCGGGGAGTCTGGAGACTTGGGGGGACGTGAAGACGGCCAAGCTCCAGGAGCAGATCTTCAGGGACGAGTCCGGCGCCTTCCACGTGCCGCTCCCCTTCAAGGACTCTGCCCCAACACTGGCCTCCAACTTTCAACAAGCTTTTCAAAGGGCTAAGAAGCAGGATGCGCGGTTCACGGAGGTGCAGCGACGGGAGTACTACGGGGAGTTCCGGGCCCAGGCCGAGGAGGGCTTCATCGTGCCTGTGGAGGGCCGACCCCCAGACGGACATCTGCTTCACCACCTGGCCCACTTCCGGGCCCCGGGGCCCAAGTGCAGACCTGTGGTGGACGCGGCCAGCCGCTGCGGACACCCACCGCGATGCCTCAACGATCTGATCGAAACAGGGCCAAGTCTCCTTTCCAGTCTGATGGCAGTCCAGCTCCAGTTGCGGGGAAGTCAGTGGGCGCTGGCAGCGGACGTGAGGAAAGCATTCTACGCGATGCGGGTCTGGGAGGAGCACCAGGACGCGCTGCGGATCGTGCTGCCGGCGGACTGGGGGAAGCCGCTGGAGGAGAACAACTTCCAGGTGTGGAAGTACGTGCGCGTCATCATGGGCTGCAACGCCTCCCCGTGGCTGCTTCAAGCCTGTCTGCGTCGACTGTGCTCTGACGCCATTGAGCAGGACACTCTCAGCGGACTGACGGAGGAGGAGGTGAGGGCGGTGCCTGGGGCGACCTACGCGGACAACCTCGTGCTGGGCTTCGGGGTGGAGGAGGACGGCGGGCGGCTGGCAGTCGGGCTCCGCGCCCTCTTCCAGTCTGGAGGCTTCAATCTACGCTCTTTCGGTTCCAATGCCCCTTCAGTCAAGCACTCACTGCCGGAGGAGGCCTGTGCGGAGGAGGAGCAGTTCAAGAATCTGGGGATCGTGTGGCACCTTCCGACGGACACGGTGAGCGTGCCCCCGCCGGACTACGGGCAGCCGGTGGAGGGGATGACGGTGCGGCAGCTGGCGAGCGCCGTGGCCAAGCTCTACGACCCCACAGGCTTCTTCACACCCCTCACCCTCGCTGGGAAGCTGCTCATGCAGAGGGCTCATCGAGAAGGAAAGGAGTGGGGAGATAAGGTGGGCAAAGAGGTGGAGGCGGGGTGGACGGAGCTGCGAGCGGACCTGGAGGGTGCCTCGGGGCTGCGCTTCCCGCGCTGGGGGCGGGGGCCGAGGGACACGGCCGGCCTCATCATCACCTCCGATGCCAGCGACAGCTCCTACGGCTACGCGATCTACGCTTCCTACCCGCCCTCCTGCAACCTCCTACTGGCCAGGACAAGGCTGGTGCCGTCGGAGAAGAAAGGGCTCATCATCTCTACGCCGAGGAGCGAGCTGTGGGCGGCGGAGTATGCGGCGCGGGCGGCCAAGTTCATCACTGAGCAGCTGGGGCCGTTCAAGTTCACCGTGCACCTGATCGACTCTCAGGTCGTTCTGGCCTGGCTCAAGTCTGGAGAAGCACACAGGGCCTACGAGACGAGGCGAGTCCAGGCAGTGCTGGAGATGAGTCCGACGGCGGACTTTCGCTGGATACGGTCGGAGGACAACCCGGCCGACTGGGCGACGAAGCCTAGAGGGCTGGAGGAGATGGAGAAAGGGGGCTTCTTCTGGAAGGGCCCCACCTACTTTGCCCAGCCACTGGAGAAGTGGCCAGAGCCTGCGACTGGAGAGCCGGGAACGCTCCCAGTGGGCGGGAAGATGGAGATGGAGTCGGGAGCGGTGCGAGCTGCAGCGGCCCTGGTCTCCCCGGCCACGGCCGGGATCAACAGCGTGCCACGACAGGTGCTTCCCGGTCCGGAGTCTACACAGGGCAAGCTGGTCTCCACTCTCACCGACAGTACCCTCACGGAGGATGCGCTGTGCGGCGGTGCGGCGGCGGCAGCTGAGGCCTCGGACAGGCTCAGCCCCTGCCCCGACACCTCCCTCAGCAAGGCGGCGCCAGGAGCGGATGGGACTGCAGTGGCCCTGGTCCTCCCAGCCACGGCAGGAGTCAACAGCGTGCCACGACAGGCGCTCTCCTGCCCGAGGTCTACACAGGGCAAGCTGGTTCCCACCCTCTCTGGTCCTGCAGAGCCAGCGGGGGCTGAGGCGGTGCTGGGGGCTGTGGGGCGGGTCTCCCCGGCCACGGCCGGGATCAACAGCGTGCCACGACAGGCGCTTCCCGGCCAGGAGTCTACACCAACCTGCAGCACCCTACACCCATCAGACCCCGACCTGGCAGAGGTAGGAGAGGCAGGAGGTCCGGGTATGGTCTCCCAGGGCAGGTTCAACAGCGTGCCACGACAGGCGCTACCCCCTCTGGAGTCTACGCCTACCCCAACCTCTCTGCTCTCCAAGGCCTCCTACTCGACTGGATCGTCGGGAACGCTCCCAGGCCCCAAGGATGGAGGGCTGTTGGGAATGCTGGAGGTGGACGGGCACTCGAAGCTGCGGAAGCTGCTGGGAGTGGGCGCGTGCATGATGCGCCTGTGCGGCAACGGGAAGCGCGGGGCGATCACCTGGCTGGAGCGGATGGACATCCTGAAGCAGCTCATCAAGGATCAACAGCTCTCTTCCTATCCCCGCCTCATCGCATTTCTCCAGGACCCAGAGGTGAACAAGAAGAAGGTGGAGTGGAAGGCGGAGTTGAACCAGCAGAAGCAACTGGGGGCCTGGCTGGACCCGGAGGGCTACGTGCGCGTGGGCGGCCGCTTCAAGCACGCCGAGGGCACGGAGGCCCCGCTGCTACTCGCCAAACGCCACCACCTCAATCACCTCCTCATCCTACACACTCATCAGTCTCATGGCCACGCACCAGTCAACGCAACACTGGGCATCGTGCGGGAGAAGTACTGGATACCGGGCGGCTACAAGGCGGCGCTGGGGGCGGTGAAGGCCTGCCAGGCCTGCAGGCTGGCCAAGGGAGCGGCAGCGGGGAGGCCGGGGCACGGCCAGCTGCCGGCGGAGCGCCTGGACGTGGGCTCCGGACCCTTCAGCTCCGTCCTCATGGACCAGGCCGGTCCATTCACCATCCTATCGGAGGGCAAGGCAGTGAAACGATGGGTGCTGGTGATAAACTGTGCGACGACACGGGCGGTGCACTACGAGCTCCTCTTCGACTACAGCGCGGCGGCGGTCTGCAGCGCGCTGGAACGGTTCTGGTGTCGGCGGGGGCTCACTCGGCTCAAGATCTGGTGCGACAACGCCACAGCCTTCACGGCGGCGGACAAGCGGCTGGGGCCCTACTTGTGGGGGCAGGCCAAGTTCGCAGGGGAGAAGCCGGTGGAGTTCTGCTTCCTTCCAATCCGGGCACCATGGGCAAACGGGGCTTCGGAAAGGCACGTTGGGCTCCTGAAGGAGTGCCTGAAACCACAGCTCTGGCACAAGACGGTCTCCCAGGACGACTTCCTCACCATCCTGGCCAGGGTGGAGAGCTGCGTGAACATGCGGCCGCTCTGCCCACTCACCGAGGACCCCACGGACTTCAGTCCACTCCGCCCCTGCGACTTCCTGGTGCAGCGGTGCTTCGAGGAGCCCGGCAAGGAGCTGGAGGCCCAGCGTCTGCGGACGGGGCTGGGGAAGCGGGACAGGGTGGTCTTGGAGCTCTGCCAGTGCTGGCAGTCCGAGTACCTGAGCTACCTCCGGCGAGTGCACCTGGCAGCGGCAGCGAGGGCGAAGAAGAGCCCGGTGGACTGGCTGCCGGTGGGGAGCGCGGGGCTTCTAAAGGAGGCGGTGCCCAGGCAGCGGTGGAAGCTGGTGCGAGTGGTGCGGCGCTTGCCCGACGCCGCCGGGATCGTCCGCTACGTGGAGATCACCGACGCCAAGGGACGCCACATCGTCCGCTCCATCTCGCATGTGGTGCCGCTAGAGGCTTCTCTGGAAGAGAACCTTTATGCACCACCTGCTTCCGGTGGTCCTCTCAGCCTTCCAGAACAACATGGCCCTGGGGCGGAATTGCAGCCAAAGCGGTTGGGTCGCCGGAAACGCTCCAAGTCCAAGTCCAAGTCTACGAAAGCGTCTGTGGAGGACTCTGGGGCTACGGCTCCAGATACTCCACTGCGAAACGGTGTTCCTGGTGATGGTGGAGAAGCGAATGGGGCGCGGGGTGTCGATCCAGGTCCAGCTGGAGTGCGGCCTGGGGAGCAGCTTACAGCGCGTGGCCTGCAAGCCCAACGGCGTCTGCAGCGTCACTCCTAACCCACTCTCCCTTCCCATCTTCCAATTCATTTTTCCTTTTCTCTCCTGGCCAGAGCAGGGACCCTGAGATAGTGAGTCAGTGTCTTTCAGCGCAGGCTAGTAGCCCATGCCCGAGTCTTTCAGAGAGGGGCAGCAGGGAGTGGGCTGGCTTTGCACCGTGCCAGTTGACTGCCGAAGGCGAAAGCTAGTAGGTGGTGAAGACCCCAGAAACTGTCCACAGGGACTGGCCCGCCTGCCTCTCTCGCTCTCTCCCCTCGCTCACTTTGGCCTTCCGTTCAATTTGTTCAATTTGTTCCAGTTGGATTCTGTGTTAGCGGCATTTTCAGCTACGAGTTTGAGACCGTGATCTCTGGGCATTGCTTTACGCGGTGAATTGCTGTCTTTGTTTCTATGTTCTAGTTCCGGGTAGGCAGGCAGGTATAGTTGCTCTAGCTGTTTTATGCTGTTGCAAATTGCTGTTTTATGCCTTAGCACAGCTGTTTAGCTTTGAGACTCCTTCCCGGGGGAGTATCTGCGCAGCCAAATATGCGCATTCCGTGACTTTGGTAGCCGAGGCTGGAGTTCATGAGAAAAGAGGAGCAAGAAACAAATATGGGGGGGGGGGGCGGCCCCCTTGTCCCGCCCCCCTTTCCCCCCCCCCGCCCCCCCTCCTTTTTGTTCCCCCCCCCCTTCTTCTTCTTCCAAAATTATTCTTCTTTTCAGTTCGAGGGCAGCAAAACTTGGAAAAAATGACATTGCAAAGGATCGCTGTCAAGATTGACGAGAAACTGGCAAGAGAAATATGCCATGATGGCTGGCGATATTTGACATTTTTGCACCTGGATGGATGTCTGGTGGATCAGAAAGCCGTTGCCTGGCTCCTGAGTTAGATTTGCTTCGGCTATGAATGATGTCTGAACTGAAGAGTTGCAGGAAACTTGAAGCGAATTCATCGGCTGGTTATTTCAATATCCGCCGATCTGTTTGGTGATGATACCACATTGCTCGCCGAGTTTATGCAGGAGTGTCAGGTGGGTTAGTTTGACGGTTTCTAAAAAATAACTGGTACCATCGGCAAGCCAATTGTGGGTCTCTTTTCTCCAAATTTTGTAATTGCCTCGAGCAAAAAGTCAAGGAAATACATCTACTACTAGTGGAATCTGCTGCTTGGACAGTTGCATTTTGTTTTTGGCGCGCAGTTCAGTGTCTCTTTCCATGTGCGCCAAAAACAAAATACAGATGACGCAGCAGATTCCACTAGTAGTAGATGTATTTCCTTGACTTTTTGCTCGAGGCAATTACAAAATTTGGAGAAAAGAGACCCACAATTGGCTTGCCGATGGTACCAGTTATTTCTTCCACTTTTAATATAGTATAAAATGTATATATAAAAAATTTTTTTAAATGTATGAAAAATAAATAAATAAAAATAAACTCATTGAAAAAATATAACAAACATAAAAGAATCGAAAATATATTAGGATATTAATGGATAAAAAAATAAAATATAAATAAAAACATAATGATTCAAAAAATATAACAAAAAGAAAAAATTCAAAAATCAAAAATACAATTTAAATTTATTGGCAAACTAACATATTTTTGTGAAATTTTCATGATATATGCTTAGGGCAATCGATTTTTGGGAGAAAAGAGCTCTAATTTTGACCTGCCGATGGTACCAGTTGTTTTTTCAACTTAAAGTTTCCGAAATAAAAATGATTGCCTAAAAAGGATTCGAACCTCTCAGTTTCACCCAGCCTTTTAATCGCATAGACCACTACACCACGGATGCATATTCATGGCTGCTTAACTGAAGACTTATGAACAAAAGTCAATACATGAGGCCCAAGGACCCGGGGAAGGGTTGTGGGGGAAGAAATGAATACCTACTATCGTCCATTGAATAGATGTGGAGAAGAAGGAGAAGGAGAAGAAGGAGAAGGAGGAGTTCGGACAAATGGTTTTTTGCATTTTTCACCCTAAAATCAAACGTTTTACGAAAAACTCAAAAGACAAACTATAGTCAATTCGATGTTGCTCTTTCCAATGGTGAAAGAATTAGAGCGATTGGAGCCTTCTGTGACGAGCAATCGCCTTATCAAATTTAAGATCTAGCAATAACCCTCAAAACATACACCTGGGTCGAAAAGAGGGGCTTGGCGCTGACACTTCGCTAAAGCTCCGTTCGCGCAAGCCCAATAATTGGATTGTTTGCAGGTCCTAAAGCGTGTGCATACCGGGCTTTCTGTTCGA
>JASANA010001725.1:0-25540 GCA_030248095.1 Ptycholaimellus sp. GST1_10 | reverse complement strand
TTTCAGCAGCAAAAGCGCAGCTCTGTCAGAAGTCAAATAAGTGGTTGGGCTTCAAAGTGAGAGGACAGGAGGGAGTCCAGCCAGACAAAGATCGAACAGCCATTTTGTCTGCCCAAACCTGCCCCTGACAATCTGTGCTCACTAAAGTCATTTTTGGCCGCAGTGCAGTATTGGATGGTTTATTTGCCTATGTACTACCACACCACCTTGCCCCTTTATGAGCTGTTGAGAAAGGGGGTGGCCTGGCAGTGGGGAGAGACGGAGGCGAAGGCCTTCCAGGCAACGAAGGACCTCCTATCAGATGCAACCCTGCTAGCCTTTCCAAGATCTGATTCGCAGTTCATTTTGTGCTGCGATGCCAGCTATGAGGCCATGGGCTGTATGGTCACTCAGTGCCAGCCAGATGGTTCAGAAGCTCCGTTTTCCTTTGCCGCCCATAGATTCATGCTCCCAGAGCGACAAATGTTGGTGTTTGAGAAAGAGTGCTATGCCATTCACTTCGGCGTACTGCACCACAAGAAGTGGTTTCTCTATCCCATGGTCACACCTATTCAGGTTTTCATGGACCATAAGAGCCACAAGCACCTTCACACCTGTCGTTCGCCCAGTCCTAGAGTGGCTAGATGGAGGTCACAATTGAGTGCCTACTCCTTAGACATTAAGTACGTGAAAGGAGATGCGGCCACCCATAGGCTTCCAGACCTTTTGTCCAGGATTTGGAGTGACCCTCATCCAGGGAGGAAACTGAGAGAGGACATGGCGGAGAAGAGGGCAGAGGAGACGATGAGTTTGGAGAATCAGGGCATTCATCCTCTCACCACACCACATCACAAGCCCATTTACACCACTTTCACACTCTCCTCCATTCCAGAGTGCTTCGCTTCAGATACACCCTTTTCCATTCTTCCCATGAGATTGAGGAGCGGAAGAGTGAGGGCAGGAGAGGATGAGAGGTTTCCGGGCGCACTTCCTAGGATGCCCACCGTAGAGGAGGAGGTGGTTGCGGATCCGTCCATTGCGGCAGAGCCTCAGAGACCTGTCGGCCCCGTTCAGATGAAGAGCATCGGGTGCCAAACTGAGAACTCCATTCAAAACCTTACCAGCCAAATCCAAGCAGAGGACCCATGGATAGCTAAGAGATTCCATGATTTTGAGACAGGAAGTGAGAAGGTCCTGGAGAAGCTGAGAAAGGAAGGATTGAGAGTGAGGGATGATGGAGTGTTGATGAAGATGCTGGACTTGAAGGAAGTGCCAGTCTGTCCGGCGTCCTTGCAGACTAAGATGTTGCTCGAGTCCCATGACTCCCACATGGGCGGCATGCACCAGTCCACCGATAAGATGTACACTCAGTTGTCCACTATCACCTACTGGTACGGCATGGGCGTGGACATAAATGAGTACACTAGATGCTGTGCTCTTTGTGCTAGTACTAAGAACGCAAATAAGCTCACTATGCCTTTGCTCCATCCACTGCCTTGGCCAGAGCGAAATTGGGAGCACATCCAGGTGGACATCATTGGTCCATATGAGAGGACGGAAGACGGGCATGTCGGAACTTTGCTCATCATTGACAAAAGATCCAAATTTGCCTTCACCAACTACCTGACTTGATTAGATGCAGATCACGTGGCCTACAAACTGCTAGAGTTCACCATATCCATTTTTGGCATCCCTAAAGTGATAGGCGCAGATGCTGGAAGCGTTTTCACTTCCACTCTTTTCACTAAGATCATGGAGCAGGTGGGAGCTGAGGTTTATACCTGCAGTGCTCAGAATCAGAAGGCGAATGGAGGATGTGAGGTGGCAGCTAAGAAACTCATCACCTTGCAACGTGTCAAACACGTGATTTTGGAAGTAGTAAGAGACTTGAGTGGCATGGACAGATCCGATTGGATAGCTCCAGATAGGTTCATCAACCTTTCCCTCATGCCATACCGGGCTGCCGGTCACAGATCCATCGGCATTTTGCCCTACTTTGCCATGTTCAAAACTGACATGCGCATGCCGTCAGAGGCCATATTAGAGGCTGCAATGAGCTATTCAGAGGAGGAAACCACCCAGCGCCAGATGGTGATGTGGTTGGTGAAAGCTGAAGAGCAAATGAGAGAAGAGGCAAGGAAGTCTGAGATTGAGATAGCTGGAAAGTGGTCGAATAAGATGTACATGCCCGTTGAGATGATGGAGGGTGCGATGGTGAGAAAGAAGGTGGAGGGAAGCCATATCCACAAGAGGGACCCGCTTAGATGGGATGGTCCATTTTGCATCATTCGCATGGACAACCTCAATCATGCCATTCTTAGATACATTCTCACCCCAGACCTGCCAGACTTTCAGGCTCATCTTTCCAAGCTTAAGATCACCCATGAGCTCATTCCTCTTCCTTGGAACCCCAATTGCAGCATTAGATGGTGGGAAGGGCAGCAAAAACAGCCATCAAAGAATCGCCGTTAAGAGCAACTTCACAAGCAGATTGCTGCTCAAAATGCTCTCTACTACAGCTTCTATTTGAGATATTTCCGAAAAGCACCTGTAAATCAGTGGGAGCTCATTGTTGAGAAAGCAAAAGAAATGGCTGGACCCAAGCCTCCTTGGCAGCACTAATTGCTTATCAGATCCTTACTGAGACACTTCAAATTAGACGCTATCTGAAAACCAAAACCTGTCAACAACAGCTGCAAAGTTATCAGGACCGAGCGATGAAGGGCAGTCGTGATGAATGCGAGCACGGACGGGCTGCTGTCCTGCCCCAAAACCCACTTTATTCTCTGCTTTAATTCCATTTTTATGCCTCACATTTTTCTGCTACAAACTATTCAATAATCCATTTGCCTCCAATTTTTCATTTAAGAATGCTGGTATTACGTGTTCATAGGCATTTCAAAAAGGAGAAAGCTTGTAAATTTTCAGCCCATACAAATGCTCCCAAAAATGTACCCCATCAGATGCTTCAAGTTTGTTGTGCAATTTCATTAGATCCATCCCAAATATTGACGAACTGCAATTTACCCCGCGATGCAAATTTTGAGCTGCTGAATTTTTCTGAGCCTTACCTTCGAGTACTATACTGAAGCCATGGAGGTGAGGTTGAGGTAGGCATGTTCAAGTCACCACCTTTTGTCCTGTGGCTTCAGTGCGACTCTGCGCATATTTGGTTGATTTCGTCCCTTCTGGACAGAGCTATAGCCAGTAGTGTGGGTTTGGAGGTAAAAATGGTCCTACTCATCCCTGAGATGCTTCATATTTGGCTAATTCATGCCTCAATTTGCAATATTTTGATGATTTTATGCCAGAAAAGTTGCTATCCAGTTGGTTCAAGTTACACAAAACAGCCAAAAACATGGAAATGGTTAAAATGACCTAAAATTGGAAATCTTTGAAACATAAGGTTAATGAGCAGCTACGGATCGGGCAACCAGTGACTCTGATACGCATACAAGTCAATGACAGCACTTGCGACAAATATACTTAACATTGGCACAAGTAATACGAGAAATATCTTTGGACGAAAGAAGTGAGCAGGCAGCCTTGGTATGGTTCCAAAGGCTGCAGGAATCACACTGGACGAAGTCTTCCGCCTTAAGGCTCAGCAGCCCACAGCAGAACCAGGTGAGGTAGGAGAAGGGAGGAGATGGCGGAAATTGAAAATTGAAATTGAAAAAATTGAAACATTGAAAAATTCAGACTGGTGGATTTGTGCGAAATTGCAAAAAAAATTTCAATTTGATGGCCAGATTCATGTTCAGCTTCAAAAGTTACCTACTGGGGCCCAAAATTTAGAACCGAATCCCAAAAATGTCCCATAACTCACAGTTTGAGCATTGAAACATCTGGGTCATAACTCGAGAGCAAGACAAGTGCGACAATTGAGTTTTCATGCTGTACATCAATAGAATGCCTTTGAACACGTTAAATGAAAAATTTGTCAGCCTGGATGTGGCCCCCCCTATAGAGGGGGCTGCATCCGGATGTGGCCCCCTCTACAGGGGGGGCTGCATCCGGATGTGACCCCCCCTATAGGGGGGGGGGGGGGCAAACATTCCTGAAAATTCGCCATTTTTGATATGGTCTTCTTCAAATAGTCATAACTCAAGTTAGAAAGCACCTTTTTCTAAAATTCCAATTGTCAGCTATTCCTTAGAACCTATTTTAATTTTTCAGGCACAAATCGTTCACTGCAAAGTATTTTGAGCAATCAATATTACAGTTGAATCCTAAAAATGGCCAAATTCAACATTTATTGAAATAGCGAATTTTGACATTTTTCTCAAAATCTCAAACAACGAGCACTATTTTTGACACCAGATTCGTAATTTTTAACAAATTTTGGACCTAGGAGTACCCCATTCTCGGTGATATGTTGTCTCCCAAACCAACGCCATCATCCTAAACTTGGTGAAGTCTAGGCCTGGCCCTACGTTATAACATAGGAGGATTCATCAGGACCCAAATTTTGTCACCAAAAAACTTCCTATTCCTCTGGATTTCGATTTCAGCCAATTTCCTTTTCTGAGCAAGTTATACCAACCCTAAGTCAGGTATCCATGAAGAAAGATTACTGGTCACTTCACAATTTTCTCACAAAAATATCCGAAATTGAGAGCATATCCCGATTTGGCCCTGTGTTATAACATAGGCATAAAATGACCAAAAAAAATTTTTCTTGAAATTTGATTTCAATGCCTAAAATTCAAAGTACAGGTTCAACTACACCCAAAAATGCCAAAATTAGTTTTAGTTTTATGATTAAACTCAAAACAGCATTGGGCCAAATCTGGCCAATTTTTGGCTTAAAACGGCCATAGCCGCAAATATCAAATATGCAGTAGTTGACTGCAAAAATGTTATTTTTGGGTGTAATTGAACCTGTACTTTGAATTTTAGGCATTGAAATCAAATTTCAAGAAAAAATTTTTTTTGGTCATTTTATGCCTATGTTATAACACAGGGTCAAATCGGGATATGCTCTCAATTTCGGATATTTTTGTGAGAAAATTGTGAAGTGACCAGTAATCTTTCTTCATGGATACCTGACTTAGGGTTGGTATAACTTGCTCAGAAAAGGAAATTGGCTGAAATCGAAATCCAGAGGAATAGGAAGTTTTTTGGTGACAAAATTTGGGTCCTGATGAATCCTCCTATGTTATAACATAGGGCCAGGCCTAGACTTCACCAAGTTTAGGATGATGGCGTTGGTTTGGGAGACCACATATCACCGAGAATGGGGTACTCCTAGGTCCAAAATTTGTTAAAAATTACGAATCTGGTGTCAACTAGTATAACATGGGGTTCATTTGCACAAAGTGGCTGAACCCATGAGTTGAACTGCCGCCCCTTATAATCTGGTCTATGCTGCTTCACGCTTGCCTTTTCCCTTTCTGCTTCAGTAGAATGGATCTAGTTAAGAAAGGCAGCCGCCTGAAATCACAACTCAAATGTACACCCCATTTTAGTCGATCCAAAGTAGGCTACCCAGTCACATGATGTTTCCTGAAAAATGGGGTCTGGAACTTAGGGGTTTTTTGGGGTGAATGCTTAGTACTGCCCCCAGGCCAAGTCCTGGGCGGCAGTTCAAAAATGGCATAACTTGGGTTCTACTGAAGCATTTTGCGGAATTTCAATGCCATTTGAAAGGAAATTTTATGGTCATAAGGATAGTTCCCATCATGAGGCTCATTTCAAAACACCAGGAACTCGAAATTGCGGTCAAATTGGCTGAAAATTTCAATTTTGGTTTTTGAAACATCAGGATGATATAATGGTTCAAAATTGCAAAAATTTTCAATTTTTATTGCCAGATTCGTGTTCGGCATCAAAATTTACCTACTGGAGCTCAAAATTTTAGCCAATTTCTAATTATTACCCCTAACTCACTTTTTGGGTATTGAAACATTAGGTTTCCGGGTTATAACTCAAGAACAAATTATTTCCGCTGAGCTCCTAAAGCAGGGCCGCGAGCGGCCAACATTTCCAGCATTCCCTGAAAAAATGAGCAAAATCGGTTGAGAAACCGCCGAGGAATTTGTGCTTACATACATATATATATATATAGACCCACACCCTATTTTGGGGTGAATGCTTAGTACTGCCCCCAGGCCAAGTCCTGGGCGGCAGTTCAAAAATGGCATAACTTGGGTTCTACTGAAGCATTTTGCGGAATTTCAATGCCATTTGAAAGGAAATTTTATGGTCATAAGGATAGTTCCCATCATGAGGCTCATTTCAAAACACCAGGAACTCGAAATTGCGGTCAAATTGGCTGAAAATTTCAATTTTGGTTTTTGAAACATCAGGATGATATAATGGTTCAAAATTGCAAAAATTTTCAATTTTTATTGCCAGATTCGTGTTCGGCATCAAAATTTACCTACTGGAGCTCAAAATTTTAGCCAATTTCTAATTATTACCCCTAACTCACTTTTTGGGTATTGAAACATTAGGTTTCCGGGTTATAACTCAAGAACAAATTATTTCCGCTGAGCTCCTAAAGCAGGGCCGCGAGCGGCCAACATTTCCAGCATTCCCTGAAAAAATGAGCAAAATCGGTTGAGAAACCGCCGAGGAATTTGTGCTTACATACATATATATATATATAGACCCACACCCTATTTTGGGGTGAATGCTTAGTACTGCCCCCAGGCCAAGTCCTGGGCGGCAGTTCAAAAATGGCATAACTTGGGTTCTACTGAAGCATTTTACGGAATTTCAATGCCATTTGAAAGGAAATTTTATGGTCATAAGGATAGTTCCCATCATGAGGCTCATTTCAATACACCAGGAACTCGAAATTGCGGTCAAATTGGCTGAAAATTTCAATTTTGGTTTTTGAAACATCAGGATGATATAATGGTTCAAAATTGCAAAAATTTTCAATTTTTATTGCCAGATTCGTGTTCGGCATCAAAATTTACCTACAGGAGCTCAAAATTTTAGCCAATTTCTAATTATTACCCCTAACTCACTTTTTGGGTATTGAAACATTAGGTTTCCGGGTTATAACTCAAGAACAAATTATTTCCGCTGAGCTCCTAAAGCAGGGCCGCGAGCGGCCAACATTTCCAGCATTCCCTGAAAAAATGAGCAAAATCGGTTGAGAAACCGCCGAGGAATTTGTGCTTACATACATATATATATATATATATATATATAGACCCACACCCTATTTTGGGGTGAATGCTTAGTACTGCCCCCAGGCCAAGTCCTGGGCGGCAGTTCAAAAATGGCATAACTTGGGTTCTACTGAAGCTTTTTGCGGGATTTTAACGCCATTTGAAAGGAAATTTTATGGTCATAAGGATAGTTCCCATCATGAGGCTCATTTCAAAACACCAGGAACTCGAAATTGCGGTCAAATTGGCTGAAAATTTCAATTTTGGTTTTTGAAACATCAGGATGATATAATGGTTCAAAATTGCAAAAATGTTCAATTTTTTTTGCCAGATTCGTGTTCGGCATCAAAATTTACCTACTGGAGCTCAAAATTTTAGCCAATTTCTAATTATTACCCCTAACTCACTTTTTGGGTATTGAAACATTAGGTTTCCGGGTTATAACTCAAGAACAAATTATTTCCGCTGAGCTCCTAAAGCAGGGCCGCGAGCGGCCAACATTTCCAGCATTCCCTGAAAAAATGAGCAAAATCGGTTGAGAAACCGCCGAGGAATTTGTGCTTACATACATATATATATATATAGACCCACACCCTATTTTGGGGTGAATGCTTAGTACTGCCCCCAGGCCAAGTCCTGGGCGGCAGTTCAAAAATGGCATAACTTGGGTTCTACTGAAGCTTTTTGCGGGATTTTAACGCCATTTGAAAGGAAATTTTATGGTCATAAGGATAGTTCCCATCATGAGGCTCATTTCAAAACACCAGGAACTCGAAATTGCGGTCAAATTGGCTGAAAATTTCAATTTTGGTTTTTGAAACATCAGGATGATATAATGGTTCAAAATTGCAAAAATTTTCAATTTTTATTGCCAGATTCGTGTTCGGCATCAAAATTTACCTACTGGAGCTCAAAATTTTAGCCAATTTCTAATTATTACCCCTAACTCACTTTTTGGGTATTGAAACATTAGGTTTCCGGGTTATAACTCAAGAACAAATTATTTCCGCTGAGCTCCTAAAGCAGGGCCGCGAGCGGCCAACATTTCCAGCATTCCCTGAAAAAATGAGCAAAATCGGTTGAGAAACCGCCGAGGAATTTGTGCTTACATACATATATATATATAGACCCACACCCTATTTTGGGGTGAATGCTTAGTACTGCCCCCAGGCCAAGTCCTGGGCGGCAGTTCAAAAATGGCATAACTTGGGTTCTACTGAAGCATTTTACGGAATTTCAATGCCATTTGAAAGGAAATTTTATGGTCATAAGGATAGTTCCCATCATGAGGCTCATTTCAAAACACCAGGAACTCGAAATTGCGGTCAAATTGGCTGAAAATTTCAATTTTGGTTTTTGAAACATCAGGATGATATAATGGTTCAAAATTGCAAAAATTTTCAATTTTTATTGCCAGATTCGTGTTCGGCATCAAAATTTACCTACTGGAGCTCAAAATTTTAGCCAATTTCTAATTATTACCCCTAACTCACTTTTTGGGTATTGAAACATTAGGTTTCCGGGTTATAACTCAAGAACAAATTATTTCCGCTGAGCTCCTAAAGCAGGGCCGCGAGCGGCCAACATTTCCAGCATTCCCTGAAAAAATGAGCAAAATCGGTTGAGAAACCGCCGAGGAATTTGTGCTTACATACATATATATATATATATAGACCCACACCCTATTTTGGGGTGAATGCTTAGTACTGCCCCCAGGCCAAGTCCTGGGCGGCAGTTCAAAAATGGCATAACTTGGGTTCTACTGAAGCATTTTACGGAATTTCAATGCCATTTGAAAGGAAATTTTATGGTCATAAGGATAGTTCCCATCATGAGGCTCATTTCAAAACACCAGGAACTCGAAATTGCGGTCAAATTGGCTGAAAATTTCAATTTTGGTTTTTGAAACATCAGGATGATATAATGGTTCAAAATTGCAAAAATTTTCAATTTTTATTGCCAGATTCGTGTTCGGCATCAAAATTTACCTACTGGAGCTCAAAATTTTAGCCAATTTCTAATTATTACCCCTAACTCACTTTTTGGGTATTGAAACATTAGGTTTCCGGGTTATAACTCAAGAACAAATTATTTCCGCTGAGCTCCTAAAGCAGGGCCGCGAGCGGCCATTATTTCCAGCATTCCCTGAAAAAATGAGCAAAATCGGTTGAGAAACCGCCGAGGAATTTGTGCTTACATACATATATATATATATATAGACCCACACCCTATTTTGGGGTGAATGCTTAGTACTGCCCCCAGGCCAAGTCCTGGGCGGCAGTTCAAAAATGGCATAACTTGGGTTCTACTGAAGCTTTTTGCGGGATTTTAACGCCATTTGAAAGGAAATTTTATGGTCATAAGGATAGTTCCCATCATGAGGCTCATTTCAAAACACCAGGAACTCGAAATTGCGGTCAAATTGGCTGAAAATTTCAATTTTGGTTTTTGAAACATCAGGATGATATAATGGTTCAAAATTGCAAAAATGTTCAATTTTTTTTGCCAGATTCGTGTTCGGCATCAAAATTTTCCTACTGGAGCTCAAAATTTTAGCCAATTTCTAATTATTACCCCTAACTCACTTTTTGGGTATTGAAACATTAGGTTTCCGGGTTATAACTCAAGAACAAATTATTTCCGCTGAGCTCCTAAAGCAGGGCCGCGAGCGGCCAACATTTCCAGCATTCCCTGAAAAAATGAGCAAAATCGGTTGAGAAACCGCCGAGGAATTTGTGCTTACATACATATATATATATATAGACCCACACCCTATTTTGGGGTGAATGCTTAGTACTGCCCCCAGGCCAAGTCCTGGGCGGCAGTTCAAAAATGGCATAACTTGGGTTCTACTGAAGCTTTTTGCGGGATTTTAACGCCATTTGAAAGGAAATTTTATGGTCATAAGGATAGTTCCCATCATGAGGCTCATTTCAAAACACCAGGAACTTGAAATTGCGGTCAAATTGGCTGAAAATTTCAATTTTGGTTTTTGAAACATCAGGATGATATAATGGTTCAAAATTGCAAAAATTTTCAATTTTTATTGCCAGATTCGTGTTCGGCATCCAAATTTACCTACTGGAGCTCAAAATTTTAGCCAATTTCTAATTATTACCCCTAACTCACTTTTTGGGTATTGAAACATTAGGTTTCCGGGTTATAACTCAAGAACAAATTATTTCCGCTGGGCTCCTAAAGCAGGGCCGCGAGCGGCCAACATTTCCAGCATTCCCTGAAAAAATGAGCAAAATCGGTTGAGAAACCGCCGAGGAATTTGTGCTTACATACATATATATATATATAGACCCACACCCTATTTTGGGGTGAATGCTTAGTACTGCCCCCAGGCCAAGTCCTGGGCGGCAGTTCAAAAATAGTGCTCGTTGTTTGAGATTTTGAGAAAAATGTCAAAATTCGCTATTTCAATAAATGTTGAATTTGGCCATTTTTAGGATTCAACTGTAATATTGATTGCTCAAAATACTTTGCAGTGAACGATTTGTGCCTGAAAAATTAAAATAGGTTTTAAGGAATAGCTGACACTTGGAATTTTAGAAAAAGGTGCTTTCTAACTTGAGTTATGACTATTTGAAGAAGACTATATCAACAAGTATATGGCGCAAAGCGCAATAGGTGACCGCGGAGCATCTTAACATGTAGCAAAATCCTAAAATTAAGCAAAAGGAAAAGTCTGTGGTTTCTCAACCAAATTCAAAAGTAAACACATATTTAGAATCAGCAGTTATGAATTGTGAACAAAAAAACTCAAGTCTTGTGGGCAATTTTCAGCCATTCAACATGACAATTCTTGACTCAAAAGGAAAAGTCTGTGGTTTCTCAACCAAATTCAAAAGTAAGCACAGATTTAGAACCAGCATACATGAATTGTGAATAAAAAAACTCAAGTCTTGTGTGTAATTCTCAGCCGTTCAGATGCTACAGAGGAAATTGGTAATTTTCGGGAAAAACTTTTTCCTACTCAGGAAAGTAATGTTTCTAATGGTCCGGCACCAGCTCCACCCCCCCAGGATCCAAGCGGCACATTATAGCTTTCAGGAAAAAAAAAGTATGTCCAGATCCGTTGAGAATTCGCCCGTGCCCAGCACTTGCAGATATATATACATACATATATATATATGAGGACAAAAGTTGAGTAACCTCTATAGACCGCGGAGCGGCCCTTCGGGCCGCTCCGCGGTGAAAAATGGCGAATTTGGGCCGTTTTTTGACTTCATTTCACAAAAAGAGCTATATCTCAGGAACAAAGCCGATTTTTTGAAAACGGTTTGCAGCGCTAAGTATCCCACTAAATACTCCTTCAATTTATGCCAACTTTCAAAAATCCGAGTAAAAAAGGTTTTTTCAGCTTCTCGACCCTTACAGACAACGTCTCTTAAGATGCCCATGTAACATATTTTTGATTTCACCTCCAACGTAGCAGTACAAAGCGAATAATAAGCCTATCCTGGGTATGTTGTACTATCTGGTCTTTTATTCCACTGCCCGCTAATCTGCGCAAACTGGATACTGAATCTATTAAAGGCTTAGGCTTAGTCAAAACGACAAGCATCGTGGCAACAGCGTAGGCTTCGCTTGCGAAGCCTTAAAGCTGAACTCAAATTGTACCAGCAACTGCGTAGGCTTCGCTTGCGAAGCCTTAAAGCTGAACGCACATTTGCGGACTGGCAATATTTGTGACTCGAAAAAAGTAAAAGACCAGATAGTACAAAATAGCCCCTAGCAAAAAACTTCAGAAAGCAATAAACTTCAGAAAGCAATAAACTTCATCGAAAGCAAAGATGGCAAATGACAGCACTTGGATTCGATACCTCATGAACATAAACATCTCCTGGATCAAATATGACATTTTCAACTATAAAAGGAAAAAGAAAGCTAACAACCCTCCGCAGCACTTCCAACCCAAGACAGTAATAATGCTCAACAACTCGCCTAATGTTGCCAGCCACGTAAACCTCAAATCATTAAAAAACAAAAAAGAACACTCATCCATAATAACTCCAATTTTCAACATGCCAAGTTATCAAAATACCTTGAAACAAAACAGAAAAGATCAGGCCAATCAAAATAAGAACATAGCCACCTTGCAGAAACTGAACATCAACGCTCCGCCATTTGTCCCTGGAAAGTCGCAGTGCAAAATCACTGAACAACATGACAAAGAAGAGGTCCCCAATCTCCTTGTGCTAAACATGTGTAATATGGGCCTCGACGACAAGAGAATAAGGAACTTTATAACAGATGAGAATATAATGGCCGTCATTGTTAAACATATGAGATCTGACAAGCGCTTAGTAGAAACAATCCTTGAAAACCCCAGCCTATATTCACTGCAATTCCAAAAGATACTGACAGAGACCTCAGACACTGACGAGAGCCAGCTATCTTTATTCCTTTTCAGTAAGGGTGAGAAAAACGCAAAGGAAGACTTTACCTCATTAGTTAGCAAGAATTTAGCCACCCTTTATAACAACACCTGCTATGAAGCTCCTCTGCTTATGAAGATGGTGCCATTTGATTCCGCAATAAGCAATATTAGCAAAAAGCAATAATCATCAGGAAGCAAAAATCATCACTTAATGCATTAGCAATCAATAACTACAAAAGAACTTAATACTTTAATTTTAATCTTAATAGGACATCTTATTTTATATATGTGTATTATTTAGTGTATTTTGAGTACTTGGCTAATTCATACCTCAATTTGCAATATTTTGATGATTTTATGCCAGAAAAGTTGCTACCCAGTTGGTTCAAGTTACACAAAACAGCCAAAAACATGGAAATGGTTAAAATGACCTAAAATTGGAAATCTTTGAAACATAAGGTTAATGAGCAGCTACGGATCGGGCAACCAGTGACTCTGATACGCATACAAGTCAATGACAGCACTTGCGACAAATATACTTAACATTGGCACAAGTAATACGAGAAATATCTTTGGACGAAAGAAGTGAGCAGGCAGCCTTGGTATGGTTCCAAAGGCTGCAGGAATCACACTGGACGAAGTCTTCCGCCTTAAGGCTCAGCAGCCCACAGCAGAACCAGGTGAGGTAGGAGAAGGGAGGAGATGGCGGAAATTGAAAATTGAAATTGAAAAAATTGAAACATTGAAAAATTCAGACTGGTGGATTTGTGCGAAATTGCAAAAAAAATTTCAATTTGATGGCCAGATTCATGTTCAGCTTCAAAAGTTACCTACTGGGGCCCAAAATTTAGAACCGAATCCCAAAAATGTCCCATAACTCACAGTTTGAGCATTGAAACATCTGGGTCATAACTCGAGAGCAAGACAAGTGCGACAATTGAGTTTTCATGCTGTACATCAATAGAATGCCTTTGAACACGTTAAATGAAAAATTTGTCAGCCTGGATGTGGCCCCCCCTATAGAGGGGGCTGCATCCGGATGTGGCCCCCTCTACAGGGGGGGCTGCATCCGGATGTGACCCCCCCTATAGGGGGGGGGGGCAAACATTCCTGAAAATTCGCCATTTTTGATATGGTCTTCTTCAAATAGTCATAACTCAAGTTAGAAAGCACCTTTTTCTAAAATTCCAATTGTCAGCTATTCCTTAGAACCTATTTTAATTTTTCAGGCACAAATCGTTCACTGCAAAGTATTTTGAGCAATCAATATTACAGTTGAATCCTAAAAATGGCCAAATTCAACATTTATTGAAATAGCGAATTTTGACATTTTTCTCAAAATCTCAAACAACGAGCACTATTTTTGACACCAGATTCGTAATTTTTAACAAATTTTGGACCTAGGAGTACCCCATTCTCGGTGATATGTTGTCTCCCAAACCAACGCCATCATCCTAAACTTGGTGAAGTCTAGGCCTGGCCCTACGTTATAACATAACTGGTACCATCGGCAGGCCAAATGTGGGGCTCTTTTCTCCAAAATTTGCAATTGTCTCGAGAAAAAAGTCAAGGAAATACATTTCCTACTAGTGGAATCTGCTGCTTGGACACTTGCATTTTGTTTTTGGCGCGCAGTTCAGTGTCTCTTTCCATGCGCGCCCAAAAACAAAATGCAGATGACGCAGCAGATTCCACTAGTAGGAAATGTATTTCCTTGACTTTTTTCTCGAGACAATTGCAAATTTTGGAGAAAAGAGCCCCACATTTGGCCTGCCGATGGTACCAGTTATTTCTTCCACTTTTAATATAGGATAAAATTTATAAATACAAAATTTATATTGTTGATTATATGCCTAATTAAAACTTTATTCAATATATAAAAAATTGTAGAAAAAACTTGTTTAAAAAATATGACGAAAAGAAAATATTTGAAATTGAAAAATACAATGCAAAATTATTGGCACAACTTATTTTACAGAAATTTTCTTGACTTATACTCCGGGCAGACGATTTTTGGGAGAAAATAGCATTAATTTTGGCCTGGCGATGGTACTAGTTGATTCCTCAACTTCAAAAAAAACAAAAATAAAAATGAATGATTGAGAAGTTTTCGAACCTTCGAGTTTTATCCATATGCACAATCGCTTTCACCACTACACCACTGGTCAATATGATTCATTGCGTAAATGACGAGCTAAGATTAAATAAATACTTGAGGCCCAGGGACCCGGGGAAGGGGATGGGGGGAAGAAATGAATACCTACTATCGTCCATTGAATAGATGCGGAGGAGGAGGAGGAGGAGAAGGAGAAGGAGGAGTTCGGACACATGGTTTTTTGCATTTTTCATGGGAAAATATTTCGTTTTATGCAAAAGTCAAAAAAGAAACTATAGTCAATTCGATGTTGCTCTTTCCAATGCACAAAGAATCAGAAAGATTGAAGCTTCCTCTGAGGCGCTAGAGCCTTATCAAAATGAAGATCTAGCAATGACTCTCAAAACATACACCTGGGTCGAAAAGAGGGGCTGGGCGCTGACACTTCGCTAACGCTCGCTCGCGCCAGCCCAATAGGAGGATTCATCAGGACCCAAATTTTGTCACCAAAAAACTTCCTATTCCTCTGGATTTCGATTTCAGCCAATTTCCTTTTCTGAGCAAGTTATACCAACCCTAAGTCAGGTATCCATGAAGAAAGATTACTGGTCACTTCACAATTTTCTCACAAAAATATCCGAAATTGAGAGCATATCCCGATTTGGCCCTGTGTTATAACATAGGCATAAAATGACCAAAAAAAATTTTTCTTGAAATTTGATTTCAATGCCTAAAATTCAAAGTACAGGTTCAACTACACCCAAAAATGCCAAAATTAGTTTTAGTTTTATGATTAAACTCAAAACAGCATTGGGCCAAATCTGGCCAATTTTTGGCTTAAAACGGCCATAGCCGCAAATATCAAATATGCAGTAGTTGACTGCAAAAATGTTATTTTTGGGTGTAATTGAACCTGTACTTTGAATTTTAGGCATTGAAATCAAATTTCAAGAAAAAATTTTTTTTGGTCATTTTATGCCTATGTTATAACACAGGGTCAAATCGGGATATGCTCTCAATTTCGGATATTTTTGTGAGAAAATTGTGAAGTGACCAGTAATCTTTCTTCATGGATACCTGACTTAGGGTTGGTATAACTTGCTCAGAAAAGGAAATTGGCTGAAATCGAAATCCAGAGGAATAGGAAGTTTTTTGGTGACAAAATTTGGGTCCTGATGAATCCTCCTATGTTATAACATAGGGCCAGGCCTAGACTTCACCAAGTTTAGGATGATGGCGTTGGTTTGGGAGACCACATATCACCGAGAATGGGGTACTCCTAGGTCCAAAATTTGTTAAAAATTACGAATCTGGTGTCAAAAATAGTGCTCGTTGTTTGAGATTTTGAGAAAAATGTCAAAATTCGCTATTTCAATAAATGTTGAATTTGGCCATTTTTAGGATTCAACTGTAATATTGATTGCTCAAAATACTTTGCAGTGAACGATTTGTGCCTGAAAAATTAAAATAGGTTTTAAGGAATAGCTGACACTTGGAATTTTAGAAAAAGGTGCTTTCTAACTTGAGTTATGACTATTTGAAGAAGACTATATCAACAAGTATATGGCGCAAAGCGCAATAGGTGACCGCGGAGCATCTTAACATGTAGCAAAATCCTAAAATTAAGCAAAAGGAAAAGTCTGTGGTTTCTCAACCAAATTCAAAAGTAAACACATATTTAGAATCAGCAGTTATGAATTGTGAACAAAAAAACTCAAGTCTTGTGGGCAATTTTCAGCCATTCAACATGACAATTCTTGACTCAAAAGGAAAAGTCTGTGGTTTCTCAACCAAATTCAAAAGTAAGCACAGATTTAGAACCAGCATACATGAATTGTGAATAAAAAAACTCAAGTCTTGTGTGTAATTCTCAGCCGTTCAGATGCTACAGAGGAAATTGGTAATTTTCGGGAAAAACTTTTTCCTACTCAGGAAAGTAATGTTTCTAATGGTCCGGCACCAGCTCCACCCCCCCAGGATCCAAGCGGCACATTATAGCTTTCAGGAAAAAAAAAGTATGTCCAGATCCGTTGAGAATTCGCCCGTGCCCAGCACTTGCAGATATATATACATACATATATATATATGAGGACAAAAGTTGAGTAACCTCTATAGACCGCGGAGCGGCCCTTCGGGCCGCTCCGCGGTCAAAAATGGCGAATTTGGGCCATTTTTTGACTTCATTTCACAAAAAGAGCTATATCTCAGGAACAAAGCCGATTTTTTGAAAACGGTTTGCAGCGCTAAGTATCCCACTAAATACTCCTTCAATTTATGCCAACTTTCAAAAATCCGAGTAAAAAAGGTTTTTTCAGCTTCTCGACCCTTACAGACAACGTCTCTTAAGATGCCCATGTAACATATTTTTGATTTCACCTCCAACGTAGCAGTACAAAGCGAATAATAAGCCTATCCTGGGTATGTTGTACTATCTGGTCTTTTATTCCACTGCCCGCTAATCTGCGCAAACTGGATACTGAATCTATTAAAGGCTTAGGCTTAGTCAAAACGACAAGCATCGTGGCAACAGCGTAGGCTTCGCTTGCGAAGCCTTAAAGCTGAACTCAAATTGTACCAGCAACTGCGTAGGCTTCGCTTGCGAAGCCTTAAAGCTGAACGCACATTTGCGGACTGGCAATATTTGTGACTCGAAAAAAGTAAAAGACCAGATAGTACAAAATAGCCCCTAGCAAAAAACTTCAGAAAGCAATAAACTTCAGAAAGCAATAAACTTCATCGAAAGCAAAGATGGCAAATGACAGCGCTTGGATTCGATACCTCATGAACATAAACATCTCCTGGATCAAATATGACATTTTCAACTATAAAAGGAAAAAGAAAGCTAACAACCCTCCACAGCACTTCCAACCCAAGACAGTAATAATGCTCAACAACTCGCCTAATGTTGCCAGCCACGTAAACCTCAAATCATTAAAAAACAAAAAAGAACACTCATCCATAATAACTCCAATTTTCAACATGCCAAGTTATCAAAATACCTTGAAACAAAACAGAAAAGATCAGGCCAATCAAAATAAGAACATAGCCACCTTGCAGAAACTGAACATCAACGCTCCGCCATTTGTCCCTGGAAAGTCGCAGTGCAAAATCACTGAACAACATGACAAAGAAGAGGTCCCCAATCTCCTTGTGCTAAACATGTGTAATATGGGCCTCGACGACAAGAGAATAAGGAACTTTATAACAGATGAGAATATAATGGCCGTCATTGTTAAACATATGAGATCTGACAAGCGCTTAGTAGAAACAATCCTTGAAAACCCCAGCCTATATTCACTGCAATTCCAAAAGATACTGACAGAGACCTCAGACACTGACGAGAGCCAGCTATCTTTATTCCTTTTCAGTAAGGGTGAGAAAAACGCAAAGGAAGACTTTACCTCATTAGTTAGCAAGAATTTAGCCACCCTTTATAACAACACCTGCTATGAAGCTCCTCTGCTTATGAAGATGGTGCCATTTGATTCCGCAATAAGCAATATTAGCAAAAAGCAATAATCATCAGGAAGCAAAAATCATCACTTAATGCATTAGCAATCAATAACTACAAAAGAACTTAATACTTTAATTTTAATCTTAATAGGACATCTTATTTTATATATGTGTATTATTTAGTGTATTTTGAGTACTTTGTACTATACGTCTCTTGATGGGACATGTGTTAGAAAATTATATAAAATAAAATAAAAAATAAAATATCCTTTTTAATCATTACTTCATGGCTCTCTTCCACCAGGTAAAGCGGAAAAGAAATTTCTCCCAGTTTAATTTGCTGCTTCAAACAAATATGCATTGTTTTTCAGCCAAATCAACTCAGTTTTAGAAAATCTAATTTGTAAAGTTTTAGGGTTTGTTGCGATTTTCGCATTAGGAAACTGGCTGCTATGATTTCTGAAAATACCAAATCATTGAAATTTTCTCTGCTGATTGGATGGTAGAATCTTCCCCAAATGCAGTATACCTCGTGGCAAAGCAGAAATATTGATCACAACTGCGGTAGTCGACAATAACTGCGTTCTAGATGGTCCAGCAGACACCTGGGGAGGGTGAAGTGTCGACCGTAGTCAGCGCAGTCCTTGGCCCCCTTCAAGGCATTCACTCGTTGCCGCTTCCGTTGCATCTGACAGGCGAGACGGCTTCGTCGGTGCTCAAGGAAGTGGTAGGTCTGCCGGCTGCGGTATGGACACAGGTCGCAGGCGTAAGCCCCATCCGGCCCCTTGCACTGCTCCAGCAACGCCTTCTCCAGCTCGCCCTTGGCTCGGTGCACCCGCTCCTGGTGGCGCTTCAGGTTGCGCCAGTTTTTGCTTCTGAACTGACAGTCAGGGCAGGGGACGCCGTTGTCAGACGCTTCACTGGTCATTATATGAAGTCGCTTGATTGCACCTATAGAACTAGTTCAGCTGTGACGGAGACAGGGAGAACTTTCTGATTGACCATCAAGACAACTGATGAGCACACAGTGGAATTTAAACAGTCCAAATAATTTTGATTATAGATAATTTCAATCAGGTTAAGAGAAAGAGTTGCCAAAAGTGATAAAAATCAACGCTTTTTTTCAATTACCATTATCAAATTTGAAGCTTCCAGCTCACGGAAACTGTGATCAAGTGAAGGCAATATTACCTTCGCCAGGCGCTTTCCTATTTATTTTTATGACCCCACAGCCATTGCCTGCAATTGCGATGACACACATCACTGACGGTTTTCCGTTTTACAAAACGTTTTTTGAAAGAAACAACGATAAACTGCGTCTTTTGCTGGCTACCATGCATTATTTATTCGTTTGCATAATTGATATTATTAAATGCAAATGATTAGGCAAATTAAAGCAAACTAATATTTTTCAACCCTTTCTCATTTAAAGTCACCCCCAGTGTTTCTGATTTCGGGAATCCTTAGAGAATAAATAAGAATGAAAATATGGAATGTCCAAAATTACGGAATAAATAAGAATGAAAATAAACGCTGCTCAAAATTAGAGTTGAAAATGAGAATAAATATATATTTTATAACGTTAAAAAATATGGCTTAAAAATATAGCATAGAATAAGAATAAAATATGTGATTTTTATGAAATCAAAATAAGGTGTATTTTATTATTTCATATTCCCTATGCGGTATTCTTATTTTTTAACGATTTTTTTAATTTTATAAACCTTATAAAATTGAAAATCTTTATTAAGGCCAGGTTATAAATGGCCTTCTACACTGCTACCAATCAAATTTCGGATAAGATGCAAAAACGCAACAGCCAGTAGAGAAGGCTGATTGATGTCCTCACCCCATCTGTTCTCATTTACAAGCCTTAGCCGCCAGCGTTCTGTCCTCAATCCCTCGAAACTCTGCTCAAAATTCCCTTTCGAATGACGTTTGAATCATGCAAAAAGCTTCAGTAGAACTCGAGTTATGATTTTTTGCTGATTTGGGTCGACATAATGTCGGGTCGACATATTGTCGGGTCGACATAATGTCGGGTCGACATAATGTCGGGTCGACATAATGTCGGGTCGACATAATGTCGGGTCGACATAATGTCGGCCCGACAATATGGCGACCCGACATTATGTCGACCCAAATCAAAAAATAGTCATAACTCGAGTTCTACTGAAGCTTTTTGCATGATTCAAACGCCATTCGAAAGGGAATTTTGTGTAGAATTTAGATGGGGTGAGGACATCAATCAGCCTTCTCCATCTGGACTTGGTCTTCTGTCCTCATCGATCAGCCTTCTCTACCAGCTGTCAGACTTCTCAACTTACACTGGCCTTCTGCCCTCATCGATCAGCCTTCTCTACCAGCACCAGAACTGCCTCCACTGCAGCTTCGACGATGCCTCTACAGCCCAGTTCTCCAGCCACATTCACATTAACAGGAGCTGAATCTGCGAGGGAGCCAGAGGAAGAGAAGCAGCAGTCAGTCCACCAGCACCAGAACTGCCTCCACTGCAGCTTTGACGATGCCCTCATCGATCAGCCTTCTCTACCACCTCTCAGTCTTCTCCATCTGGACTTGGTTTTGTCTCCTCATCGATCAGCCTTCTCTACCAGCATTCAGCCTTCTCCATCTGGACTTGGCCTTCTGTCCTCATCGATCAGCCTTCTCTACCAGCTGTCTGACTACACCTACACTTGACCTTCTGTCCTCATCGATCACCCTTCTCTACCAGCTTTCAGCCTTCCCCATCTGGACTTGGTTTTCTCTCCTCATCGATCACCCTTCTCTACCAGCTGTCTGACTACACCTACACTTGACCTTCTGCCCTCATCGATCACCCTTCTCTACCAGCTTTCAGCCTTCTCCATCTGGACTTGGTTTTGTCTCCTCATCGATCACCCTTCTCTACCAGCTTTCAGCCTTCTCCATCTGGACTTGGTTTTCTCTCCTCATCGATCAGCCTTCTCTACCAGCATTCAGCCTTCTGCATCTGGACTTGGCCTTCTGTCCTCATCGATCACCCTTCTCTACCAGCCGTCTGACTACACCTACACTTGACCTTCTGCCCTCATCGATCACCCTTCTCTACCAGCTTTCAGCCTTCTCCATCTGGACTTGGTTTTCTCTCCTCATCGATCAGCCTTCACTACCAGCATTCAGCCTTCTACATCTGGACTTGGCCTTCTGTCCTCATCGATCACCCTTCTCTACCAGCTGTCTGACTACACCTACACTTGACCTTCTGCCCTCATCGATCACCCTTCTCTACCAGCTTTCAGCCTTCTCCATCTGGACTTGGTTTTCTCTCCTCATCGATCACCCTTCTCTACCAGCATTCAGCCTTCTCCATCTGGACTTGTCCTTCTGTCCTCATCGATCAGCCTTCTATACCTGCTTTCAGCCTTCTCCATCTGGACTTGGCCTTCTGTCCTCATCGATCAGCCTTCTCTACCAGCTGTCTGACTACACCTACACTTGACCTTCTGCCCTCATCGATCACCCTTCTCTACCAGCTTTCAGCCTTCTCCATCTGGACTTGGTTTTGTCTCCTCATCGATCAGCCTTCTCTACCAGCATTCAGCCTTCTCCATCTGGACTTGGCCTTCTGTCCTCATCGATCAGCCTTCTGTACCAGCTGTCTGACTACACCTACACTTGACCTTCTGTCCTCATTGATCACCCTTCTCTACCAGCTTTCAGCCTTCTCCATCTGGACTTGGTTTTCTCTCCTCATCGATCAGCCTTCTCTACCAGCTGTCTGACTACACCTACACTTGACCTTCTGCCCTCATCGATCAGCCTTCTCTACCAGCATTCATCAGCATTCAGCTTTCTCCAGCTAGCCTTCTGTTCTCATTTACAAGCCTTAGCCGCCAACGTTCTGTCCTCAATCCCTCGAAACTCTGCTCAAAATTCCCTTTCGAATGACGTTTGAATCATGCAAAAAGCTTCAGTAGAACTCGAGTTATGATTTTTTGCTGATTTGGGTCGACATAATGTCGGGTCGACATATTGTCGGGTCGACATAATGTCGGGTCGACATAATGTCGGGTCGACATAATGTCGGGTCGACATAATGTCGGGTCGACATAATGTCGGGTCGACATAATGTCGGGTCGACATAATGTCGGCCCGACAATATGGCGACCCGACATTATGTCGACCCAAATCAAAAAATAGTCATAACTCGAGTTCTACTGAAGCTTTTTGCATGATTCAAACGCCATTCGAAAGGGAATTTTGTGTAGAATTTAGATGGGGTGAGGACATCAATCAGCCTTCTCCATCTGGACTTGGTCTTCTGTCCTCATCGATCAGCCTTCTCTACCAGCTGTCAGACTTCTCAACTTACACTGGCCTTCTGCCCTCATCGATCAGCCTTCTCTACCAGCACCAGAACTGCCTCCACTGCAGCTTCGACGATGCCTCTACAGCCCAGTTCTCCAGCCACATTCACATTAACAGGAGCTGAATCTGCGAGGGAGCCAGAGGAAGAGAAGCAGCAGTCAGTCCACCAGCACCAGAACTGCCTCCACTGCAGCTTTGACGATGCCCTCATCGATCAGCCTTCTCAACCACCCTCTCAGTCTTCTCCATCTGGACTTGGTTTTGTCTCCTCATCGATCAGCCTTCTCTACCAGCATTCAGCCTTCTCCATCTGGACTTGGCCTTCTGTCCTCATCGATCAGCCTTCTCTACCAGCTGTCTGACTACACCTACACTTGACCTTCTGTCCTCATCGATCACCCTTCTCTACCAGCTTTCAGCCTTCCCCATCTGGACTTGGTTTTCTCTCCTCATCGATCACCCTTCTCTACCAGCTGTCTGACTACACCTACACTTGACCTTCTGTCCTCATCCATCACCCTTCTCTACCAGCTTTCCGCCTTCTACATCTTGACTTGTTTTGTGTCCTCATCGATCACCCTTCTCTACCAGCTTTCAGCCTTCTCCATCTGGACTTGGTTTTCTCTCCTCATGATAGCTTCTCTACCAGCATTCAGTTCTCATCTGGACTTGGCCTTCTGTCCTCATGATAGCTTCTCTACCAGCTGTCTGACTACACCTACACTTGACCTTCTGCCTCATCGATCACCCTTCTCTACCAGCTTTCAGCCTTCTCCATCTGGACTTGGTTTTGTCTCCTCATCGATCAGCCTTCTCTACCAGCATTCAGCCTTCTCCATCTGGACTTGGCCTTCTGTCCTCATCGATCAGCCTTCTGTACCAGCTGTCTGACTACACCTACACTTGACCTTCTGTCCTCATTGATCACCCTTCTCTACCAGCTTTCAGCCTTCTATATCTGGACTTGGTTTTGTCTCCTCATCGATCAGCCTTCTCTACCAGCATTCAGCCTTCTCCATCTGGACTTGGCCTTCTGTCCTCATCGATCAGCCTTCTGTACCAGCTGTCTGACTACACCTACACTTGACCTTCTGTCCTCATTGATCACCCTTCTCTACCAGCTTTCAGCCTTCTCCATCTGGACTTGGTTTTCTCTCCTCATCGATCAGCCTTCTCTACCAGCTGTCTGACTACACCTACACTTGACCTTCTGCCCTCATCGATCAGCCTTCTCTACCAGCATTCATCAGCATTCAGCTTTCTCCAGCTAGCCTTCTGTTCTCATTTACAAGCCTTAGCCGCCAACGTTCTGTCCTCAATCCCTCGAAACTCTGCTCAAAATTCCCTTTCGAATGACGTTTGAATCATGCAAAAAGCTTCAGTAGAACTCGAGTTATGATTTTTTGCTGATTTGGGTCGACATAATGTCGGGTCGACATATTGTCGGGTCGACATAATGTCGGGTCGACATAATGTCGGGTCGACATAATGTCGGGTCGACATAATGTCGGGTCGACATAATGTCGGCCCGACAATATGGCGACCCGACATTATGTCGACCCAAATCAAAAAATAGTCATAACTCGAGTTCTACTGAAGCTTTTTGCATGATTCAAACGCCATTCGAAAGGGAATTTTGTGTAGAATTTAGATGGGGTGAGGACATCAATCAGCCTTCTCCATCTGGACTTGGTCTTCTGTCCTCATCGATCAGCCTTCTCTACCAGCTGTCAGACTTCTCAACTTACACTGGCCTTCTGCCCTCATCGATCAGCCTTCTCTACCAGCACCAGAACTGCCTCCTGCAGCTTCGCATGCCTTACAGCCCAGTTCTCCACCACATTCACATTAACAGGAGCTGAATCTGCGAGGGAGCCAGAGGAAGAGAAGCAGCAGTAGCCCCAGCCCAGAACTCCTCACTGCAGCTTTACGATGCCCTCATCGATCAGCCTTCTCTACCACCTCTCAGTCTTCTCCATCTGGACTTGGTTTTGTCTCCTCATCGATCAGCCTTCTCTACCAGCATTCAGCCTTCTCCATCTGGACTTGGCCTTCTGTCCTCATCGATCAGCCTTCTCTACCAGCTGTCTGACTACACCTACACTTGACCTTCTGTCCTCATCGATCACCCTTCTCTACCAGCTTTCAGCCTTCCACATCTGGACTTGGTTTTCTCTCCTCATCGATCACCCTTCTCTACCAGCTGTCTGACTACACCTACACTTGACCTTCTGCCCTCATCGATCACCCTTCTCTACCAGCTTTCAGCCTTCTCCATCTGGACTTGGTTTTGTCTCCTCATCGATCACCCTTCTCTACCAGCTTTCAGCCTTCTCCATCTGGACTTGGTTTTCTCTCCTCATCGATCAGCCTACTCTACCAGCATTCAGCCTTCTACATCTGGACTTGGCCTTCTGTCCTCATCGATCACCCTTCTCTACCAGCTGTCTGACTACACCTACACTTGACCTTCTGCCCTCATCGATCACCCTTCTCTACCAGCTTTCAGCCTTCTCCATCTGGACTTGGTTTTCTCTCCTCATCGATCACCCTTCTCTACCAGCATTCAGCCTTCTCCATCTGGACTTGTCCTTCTGTCCTCATCGATCAGCCTTCTATACCTGCTTTCAGCCTTCTCCATCTGGACTTGGCCTTCTGTCCTCATCGATCAGCCTTCTCTACCAGCTGTCTGACTACACCTACACTTGACCTTCTGCCCTCATCGATCACCCTTCTCTACCAGCTTTCAGCCTTCTCCATCTGGACTTGGTTTTGTCTCCTCATCGATCAGCCTTCTCTACCAGCATTCAGCCTTCTCCATCTGGACTTGGCCTTCTGTCCTCATCGATCAGCCTTCTGTACCAGCTGTCTGACTACACCTACACTTGACCTTCTGTCCTCATTGATCACCCTTCTCTACCAGCTTTCAGCCTTCTATATCTGGACTTGGTTTTGTCTCCTCATCGATCAGCCTTCTCTACCAGCATTCAGCCTTCTCCATCTGGACTTGGCCTTCTGTCCTCATCGATCAGCCTTCTGTACCAGCTGTCTGACTACACCTACACTTGACCTTCTGTCCTCATTGATCACCCTTCTCTACCAGCTTTCAGCCTTCTCCATCTGGACTTGGTTTTCTCTCGTCATCGA